>JARYGA010053372.1:0-25272 GCA_030545235.1 Helianthus tuberosus
TCCATGTTACATGACACGACTCGATGACATAGGCAACATACATTGTGTATTAACAAAACCCCCTAGATGTTGCCGTAGTCTCGATCAGTCTTCAAAAATCTTCATAACATCAAAAAATTTATCGTTCGAAGAAATACTTTCTTGGTCTTTGACGTTTTAGCTCGACAAAAGACATAGGAGTCTGATCTGTAGGAATCGGCTTTTTCATGAATTGAAATCTTTTAAGTGACGCCTTCTTAATGATCGCCGCAAGCCTTTCTTAATTCTTAACATCTTTCAGAAACTCCTTTCTTTCTATCTCTCTCCAATTCGTCTCCCACATCTTTCCAGAATTTATCTCATATGCATAACAGATTCTGATCACATTCTAATACTGCATGGCTTGTACTTTGTCTTACACTTTATAACATATCTTATTGTAGTACAAACATTCAATATCTTTCTCTGATAAGTTCACCAGTCACATTGGATCTAGAATCCTTATAACCCTCCAAATACCTTCAGATTTCAGTACAATCACCGCTTCACCTATCTCTCGATCACATTCCCACCATTTAAAATTAGCATGAAAATCTTGTTCCAACTTCATCAATGGCATGTTCTTCATGGCTCAATGACGTTTAACTATCAATGTCACATCAGGAATTTATGAAACAGTATCAATCTTTGTAATCTTCTTTGGATAATGAGGCTTCCAGTTGGGAAAGTAATTTCGTGCTTCAAATCTGATTAGCCTCCATAATTTTTGATCTCCTGGTTTCATTTGGAAATTAATGCACTTTGTTTGGCATAACTCTTGCACGTCCCACCACGAAAGAGATTTGATATCAAGTAAATATCGGAAGTGTCGAACTCCGAATTCACGTTTAGCTCTGGAATCCAGCCCCAGCTAATGATACTCTAAGTGATACGTCTGGATTTCTTATGAAAAAATGCTAATGGTCTTCTGAACTTTCTTTCTTTTGGCATTGGTTTAAACCAAGTCTTTCGAGCTTCTCTAATCTCATCTTTGCTTAGCCTCAGAGGCACACCATCGTTGGTCATTTCTTCTATCTTTCTCTTCAACAAATTCTGAGTTTCTTCATCAAACATTTCTTGGAATGTTGGGAAATCATCAGTTCCTTCACCATAATATTTAGCTATCTCATCATCTGAATCATCTTCCATGACAACGTTATTGTAATCATAGATATATTTAAAAACATAATTATCTGGCTTTGCAATGTTAATACTGTTCAACTCTTCCTCGAAATCAAACTTGAAAGAGTTTTCGTCAATATCCATCATCTTTGCTATTTCTTCTTTAGTATAGTCGTGAATGAATTCACCCTCTTCTACATCATGGCAAAGATAAATCATTTTCTTGTTACTTTCAGGAACAACCGTTAGAGGAATAACGTCTGTAAGATTCTTGAAGTATCTTCATCGTTAATAGGATCATTACTACACTCCCCCTCTCTGTCGGCATCCTCTTCATTTTCATCGTCGTTCATATATTCATTCTTATCATCATCTTTAGACGTTCTCCCCTCATACACCACTAGACCAATACCACCCAGATTATGATGATGATGATGATCATCATCATCACCTTTATCATCACCATCATGACTAGAACCTTCAATATCCACATCTTCTTTGTCTTCTTTATCATTGTCTTCTTTTCCTACTCTGTCACGTATGGTACATCGTAAGTTTCACTAATGAGAATGATTTTTTTGATATCAACTGGTTCGGATTTAGGTTCTATTTCAGGCTCTGATCTAATTTCTGGTATAACATCGACCTTTCCTTTCCCTTTGTCAGCATTAGCAGCCTTCAGCAGCAGCTTTTCATGCCCTTTAGGCAGCTCGTGCTTCAGCTTCTTCAATTTCGATTTGATTGAATTCTGCTTCAAAAACAAATCCCAGTTTCTTTTCTAACACTTTATATAGAATATCAATCTTTCAGTCTTTCACTTTCTTGTCAGCTTCTAAATTGCTTGATTTTTTTCTCCGTCTTTCATTTTCTGAAACAAGACTTGCAATCACGGCTTCCATTTGAACTGCTTCGCTGTATAACTTCTTAACTTTGTTTTCCAATTCCTTAATCTTTTTTATCATTTGGATCATCGAGAAAATCCAAATTCATCGTATCAAAATTTGGGAATGGAAGATCATCATCGAATATGTTGTTAGAAGAACCAGGTTGCTGTCATGTTGTAGATCTTGATCATGGAATTGATTGTGGTTGAGGTTGAGGAGATATAGGCTGTACAGGAGTTGTTGGTTAAGTCCCGAAAAACCTGAGATATCACTCAATGGTTCAATCAAACACGGAATATAAGATCAAACCGAAAGAACAAAAAGAAAATTTTCATTACAAAACTTAGTGCCGCTGCTTTGATCGCACACAGTCTCAAGAACTGTCTGGTACGATCTTCGAGAACCTTGCACACAATCTCTAGGATTGTCTAGTACAAGGTTCTCATTTTGGGGATTACATTATTACAAATGAGAGAGCTCTACTACCAATAATCTAGACATGACTATTTATTGGAGCGTCTACTCCATTGGTCCACATGACCTAGCCCAAGCCCAAATCCTAATCTAAACCCAATAAATATATAAATGAATACAATAAAGATAAGCGTAAAACTCTGGACCTAACAGTTATGATGTCGTTGGCGTTTTAATAGGAATAACATTCTCAACTTCAACTTCAACTTCAATAGTTGGTGCACTTATAAATATAACTATTGGTTCAACTCTAGCAGTTGTTGTTTCTTTGACATGCTCTGCATTTCTCTTTACTTCTTTCTTTTTCATTGGAGACCCTGTTTTCTTCACATTTGTAGCAACTTTGCTCTTTTATCGCTTTGATTGTTTCTTAACTATATCAGGATCAGAAGGCAATTGCGGTTCATCGTCACTGTCTGTTGCCCTTTTCTTTCTTTTGCTCAGCTTTTCAAATTTAGCTCTTGGATCATGTGTTGTTGGAGCCATCTTTGTAATCTCGATATCACTATCACTTTCAGTCTTCTCATCATCTGCTTCACCACCTGTAACCCCAAATGCTTCCGTTGTGAAGCATAGCTTTCGGTGTTTTCTTTCTTGTATTCTGCTTTGTGGTTGTCTGCTTTTTAGCTTTATGTTTCTTTGAGTCTTCCTTTTCAAACATTTACACTTTTTTTGCCACAAAACCTTCCAAATTATCATCTTCATTGTCAGAATCACTATCATCGTTTCTCCATTGGCCCTTAGGCGGCACAACATAATCCTTATCTTTCAGACATCCAAATAATCTTTTGAACTGAGGAATGTCTTTTTCTGACTGATTTTTGTACTGTTGAATCCGATCTAGTGATAAATTTGTCATATGTTCCAGTGGTAGCACATCGGATTCTTGTTTTGCAAGATTCAGAATCAAATCATCTAATAACATCTGCATAAACATCGGATATTGCAAAAATCTATCTTGTACTAGATTTGTCCTCATTTGCTCGAAGATCAACTTTGAAAAGTTGTTTGCAAGTTCAAAGTAAGAGCTGTAATCATGCACATTAAGTAATCAACTGCAACGTCATAACCACCCTTTCTATGCCCCATCGCATGAATCACTGAATGCATAAAGAACTTATAGGGCCTTGAGATATTTGCTTTAGAAAAATCCATTTCGTTGACATGCCTCGTGTATCCCATCCGATGAAAACAACCCTTTACTATCCTCTCTGGATAACCTGTTGGATCTTCGGGTCTATCACCAAAAGCTAACACCCTCTTGATTTGATCCTCAGTAATAACCACCTCGATGTCTTCATTTCCAACCTTTGCAAAAGAATGAATCGCCGGCGGATCAGCAATGAATTTGGTGTTTTGCCAGAAACGTTCAATATGTGATCGATAAGCCTTGTGTTGATCTGTAAGCGCTTTCTTGATACGATTTCGATCCATGAAATCTAGGATTGGTTTAAACGATTCCATCTTTGATAAATTCTTTCATGTCTAACACAAAACAGATGTTGTGCTTAGAATCGAAGTTGTCGCTTTTGCCTACACGAATACAATAATCCAACACTTAGAAAATTTTCAAAATCGTCAAATTTTGGTGCGGATGAGATTTGGTACTGATGTACATGTATTTTGAAGTACTAAATTGTTTCAATATTATTAACATCGTTTTAGAAACAAAGAATACATGTAATTGTCTTTTGATTTAAGAAGTCTAAGGCCCGAATGCAGTCCTATGCGTTGCATGCTTGAATAGTTGAAAACCTGAAACATATGTGAAAAATAGTCAGCATAAAAATGCCGGCGAGTACATAGGTTTTGTTAGCCAAATAAATGGCAAAACATTTGATATTGCAATAGTTTGACAACTACGAGAGCTGTCAATTGAAAATAAATCTTGAAGCCAAAGAATGGCAAAAGTTTAGTATTGCAATACATAATCTTGATTGTAAAAACTCGTGGAAAATAGTTTTGTATATGGCAATATGATTATTACTAAGTCATTTTTATGCCATTTGAAATTGTACATCGTAATCTTGTTTAAATCATCGTAAAACTCTTTAATGAGTTATTAGAAATTCAATCAAGGATTAATAATAACTATTTTGAAATAAATCAAAACTTGTGTGAGTATTATATAAATCAAGTCAATGATTCATAATAATACTTTAGATATCCTTCTATGAATCTAACATAATAAGATATGGGAGATTCTACAAGGATTTGGATAATCGATCATTGAATCAATCGTACACAAAATCCTAAAGTGTTTTGGATAACGCTACAAAAGTAATAAAATGAGAACACTTATATATAGGAAGTACCAGTGGCGTATCCACCATGTTCTTATTTTATTACACCCGTTTCGTTATCTAAATCACAACTACCACATAAACAAAAAAATCGTCAACTTGTCAACAACTTGTAAACACGCATTAAAGTACACAATGAATCCAAATAAGGACTCCAATATTAGCACTTTAAACATCCCATATATGTTTAGCTATGAAGATAGATAAATATTACAGGGATACGGTTCTCGTCACATCGTCTAGTCAAACACGCATTAAAGTACACAATGAATCCAAACAAGGACTCCAATATTAGCACTTTAAACATCCTACAAGTATCAATCTATAAAGATAAACTGATGCTAAAAGGATTCGATCTCGATGACATTGAATCATTATATCACAACATTCTAAATCCTAATTGTCACACCTCGACCGCGTTAAAACAACGAAACCGCGGCGGAAACGTCGGGGAGTGTTGTAACAGAATTATTGTTCCACAACCATGGTAATCAAATGTTTCATTTTATTGATTCGTTAAGTAAATTACATTGTCTTAAAACCAAACAAACAAATTACATATCGTCTATCATTGTTTTTATGTCACTAAGGCCTTGTCCAGATCCTAAGTGAACACGCTTCCTAGCAATCAACATCATGCAACACCACCTGAAACATATGTAAAACAAAGTCAGCAAAGAAACGCTGGCGAGCACATAGGTTTTATAAGAGTTTCGGATTCATGGCTCGTTTATATGTTGCAGTACCTCATTAGACTACAAGAGTCAAAAGTACAAACCTCGTTTTGAAAAGTGTATTGCAACATAATTAACCAACTCAAATCAAGTTGATTATGGTTTATAAAATTTCGTAGCCATTATTCTTAACCCCAAAACATTTGTTTTAGTAACCCAATTCGTGAAAACATCTCGTAAAAACTCGTTAATAAAACTCGTATGGTTTATATCATTTCGAAAACCTCGTTGTGTGATATCGTTTCGAATCGTTTCCCAAGTGAACTAAATAATGACAAGCAATGTAATATGATAGAAGCACTTATATATAAGATGTACCAGCGGCGTATCTACCATGATTCTATCATACTACACCCGTCCCATTATCTAATCACCACCCAAAACCAATCGTTTATCTCGTTTAAGTCGTATCAAATCGTTTAACTCGTCTCAAAATCGTATTCGTTTTATTTATGAAACTACTTATGGTCGTCTCGCTAATAACATTCAAACCTTCGTGACTCGTCTATCTCGTTTCTCGTATTAACAAACCACCAAAGGGTAAGTTAACAATCATCAGATTCGGTCGTTACCTACTTAACCCCCATACATAAGCATGGGTGTAGTCTGATAACGGGATTTGTCAGATCCTATGGTACCATAACCTAATACTGGTCGGTTCGGCCAAAATTAATGAATGTCATTCGTTATGTAACTACAACCAACAGGTTCGTTCACATTATCAAAATCATTATTAGTTTAGTATAAACCATTTTAATCGTTTTTGAAACCATCGTTAAAATATCGAAATCGTTTTAATACATATGAATCACCCCAAAACAATCGAAAATAGTAAAATAGGGGAACTATGTACTCACATTGAATAGAAGGGTATCCTTGATCTAAAGAACTTAACGAAGCTTAGGCAAACCAAGGAAATTCAAGTAGTACCTACTAATCGGATCACTAGTAAATAAATCGACACCTAAATCGGAAGATCGGATAGAATGAGGTCTTGTAAACCAAATGAGTGTTGGAACCCATGTGATATGGTTTAACAAAGTCTACATTCTAAATCAGAACCTAATCTAAGTGCTTTCAACCCGTTACGACCAATTAAGGTAGCTTATGCTACTTTAACGCGTCATTCATGTAAAAGCGCGTTCGAGACGTCTAACTAGTCCTATGACAAGTATTATATGCCTAAACATGTTTAATTATGTTGCATAATCAGTTAGGTGACAAATGTTTAGGTTACATATGCTTAAACTCTAATTATACATGAAAAGGGCATTTTGGTCATTTACCTAAGGCATATAAACTACCTATCATACAACTACTTAAACTAGGTGACCATAAGGTATAACCTCGGAAGGTTATTCCCTATGAAACTATGGTCACTAAACATGCTTGGTCGGATCCTAATAATCGACCAAACGGGTCGAGTTCGAAAGTCTAAGCGGTGGTTTAGACCGCTTGACTTACGACTCTAAACAAGCACTAAACTAAAAGTGACGAGCTAAGCATGTTAAAACATGCTTAACTAAGTTAGAAAATAGGTTTTGATATCAAAACAAAGTGTTTTGATACCCAAGAGTAGTTTGGTTGCAAAATACGCTTAAATGCGCATTTTGACCGAAACTACGACTCGTCACTACGCCTAGTCAACGTGGTAATCAGTCGGTATAGTCACAAGGGACTATAACCATCGTGATCACGCTCACGTTGCAAAGTTCAAAAGAACTTTGTGTTAACCATTGACTGGTCAAAGCTGAAAGTTAAACACTGTTTGAATTTCACGCTCGAAAAGCGATAAAAGAACGAAGGAAGCTTACAAAGGGTCCATGCTAGGGAGAACTTGATCCAAATCACTCAGGTATGAAGCAAAGGCTCCAACTTAGAGTGTAATTCAGATCAAGTGTGAAGAGAATGAATGAAATGCTTGGCTATTTATACTTGTTGCAAACTTACAAGATCAAGACACTTGTTTATGTAACCTCCAAGCAATAATCATAGCCATACAAGTGTTATGAGCTGATTAGAAGCCTTGGAGAGGTGTTAACTTGGTTAACACACAATAATATTTGCATAAACAACCCCTAAACTATCAACAGATTGCTGAAATCAGTTTCTGGAACTGGGCACTTTTAGGCGCCCCGCGTAAGCTGAGGGACAGGGATTACGCGGCCCGCCTGGTCCCTGCTGATCAGCCAAAATTTCAATGTTGACAGCTTTGGTCCCTGCACGTGTTTGAGCTCATTTTTGGCACTTTTAACACCCGTTAAGCCATTTTCAAGGCCCTACAAGGTGATCAAAGTATAGAGGACTCAAAATATGCTCGGAAAACTCTCAGATGTTGGCTCGTTTGGTCGTACGGTCACGTTATTCGTCAAATTACGACAAAACTCAAACGGACGCGAAAACGATCCAAATTAAGCGACGAATGGTATTTTTTGCATGCCGGTCACTAAAATAAAAATATTTTAGTGTGTACAAAAATTTTGGATGTCCAGATGTGGTCAGAACGTAAGATATGCGCGAAAATGCAAACTTACGCCGTTTTTAACACTTTTAGTCCCTGTAAGATCAAATAAGCATATTTTCGCACACCGAACCACTCAAAGCTTATTTCAAAGATATGTTTAGGTTATTTATGGTATGTTTAGCTTATGATCAAGTTCCGGACTGTACGTTGGCTTACGAAATGGAAGACTTTTGCAGTTTGACTCAAATAGTCCCTGTGAGCGAATAAACTTGTTTTCAACACACCAAACCATCCAAAACTTATTTCTAAGTTATGTAAAGGTTATTTAAGGTATGTTAAGCCTATGTCACTATTCTTGAGTGTTTGTCGCGTTAAACTGACTGCGTTTACGCACCAGTTTGCGTATTGCTTTCCAGAAAGCGATTTAAAGCTTGAAATTGGAATCGAATCAAATCGTAAAATCATCAAACACAATTACACATTTAATAACACCAAAACACATTGTTTTATTGATAATCAACATTGTTTTACATTGTACATCAATTACAGAGCACAGTTGTCACAGTCTCCCCTACTTTAGGAAATTTCGTCCCGAAATTTGAACTAGAGGAAACTTGTGAGAACAATTGCGGATATTTCGCCTTCATTTGGTCCTCTCGTTCCCAAGTAAACTTTGGGCCACGTTTGGATTCCCAGCGAACCTTGACCAACCGAATCCGTTTGTTCTTCAACTGTTTGAATGTACGGTCCACTATCTCCACAGGTTTCTCGACAAAGTGCATAGTTTCATCAACTTGGATTTCGTCGAGTGGAATGTGAAGATTAGTGTCAGCTAAACACTTTCGCAAATTGGACACGTGAAAAGTAGGATGAATATTTCCAAGCTTTGGAGGTAGCTCTAGTCGATAGGCAACCTTTCCAACTCTGTCAACAATCTTAAATGGTCCAACATATCGTGTGCAAGTTTTCCTTTCTTTCCAAATCTCACCACTCCCTTCCAAGGTGACACCTTGAGTAGGACATGGTCTCCGACTTGAAATTCTAGGGGCTTGCGTCGCATATCCGCATAACTCCTTTGACGGCTTCTAGCTGTCACAAGGTTATCGCGAATCTTCCTGATTTTGTCTGTCATTTCTAGAATGAGCTCAGGTCCAGTAAGCTGAGCTTCACCGATCTTATTCCAACAGACAGGTGAACGACATTTTCAACCGTATAAAGCATTGAATGGTGCCATATTGATGCTAGCATGATAACTGTTGTTGTAAGAGAACTCGATCAATGGCAGATGAGAGTCCCAATTACCACCAAAGTCTATTATACATGCTCTAAGCATATCCTCCAAAGTTTGAATCGGCCTTTCAGATTGTCCATCTGTTTGGGGATGATAAGCAGTGCTTAGATTTAGTTGGGTTCCCATAGCAGATTGCATGGTCTTCCAAAAATGAGATGAAAATCGTGCATCACGACCAGATATGATGTCCAAAGGAACACCATGTCGAGATACAATCTCATCAACATAAATCTTTGAAAGTTTATCAGCAAATAGATCCTCACGAATGGGAATAAAATGAGCTGACTTCGTTAATCGATCGATAACAACCCAAATAGCATCGTGACCTTTAGATGTACTCGGTAATTTAGTGATGAGATCCATAGCAATGTTCTCCCACTTCCAAACCGGTATCTCTGGTTGTACAAGCAAACCAGATGGTCGTTGATGTTCAGCCTTGACTTTGAGACAAGTTAGGCATTTCGATACATACAAGGCAATATCCTTCTTCATACCAGGCCACCAATACTGTGTACGAAGATCCTTGTACATTTTATCAGCACCAGGATGGATAGAATATCGAGACTTGTGAGATTCGTCCATCACTAAAGTGCGAAGATCGTCTTGTTTCGGAATCCATAAACGATCCTTAAAATAGAGTAAACCATCGTCCTTCGCTTCGAGCTTAAGCTCAAGTTGACGTGGTAATTCCTTACCCATCAAATTTTGTGAAACACAAAATTGTTAAGCTTGAAGAACACGAGTTTGAATATCAGATAGAGTTCGAACAGAATGAAGCTTCACTCGCTCCTTTCGACTAAGTGCATCGGCTATGACATTCGCCTTACCAGGATGGTAGCGAATCTCGCAATCATAGTCGTTTAAGAGTTCAACCCAACGTCGTTGCCTCATGTTCAGCTCCTTCTGATTAAGAATGTGCTGGAGACTTTTGTGGTCTGTGAAGACCACACACTTCGTGCCATAAAGATAGTGTCTCCAGATTTTGAGAGCAAAAACCACAGCACCTAACTCAAGATCATGAGTCGTGTAGTTCTTTTCATGAACTTTCAATCGTCTAGACGCATATGCTAGAACTTTGCCTCGTTGCATGAGGACACAACCAAGGCCTAAGTTGGATGCATCGCAATAGACAATGAAATCATCGTTTCCCTCAGGCAGAGATAAGACAGGAGCATCACATAGCTTCCGTTTCAGCGTTTGGAACGCTTCTTCTTGTTTGGGTCCCCACTCAAAAGGCTTATTCTTTTGAGTCAAAGCAGTGAGTGGAACCGCAATCTTCGAGAAGTTCGAAATAAAACGACTATAATATCCAGCAAGACCAAGAAAAGATCGAATCTCTGTGGGTGTTGTCGGTGTATTCCAATCCTTAATAGCTGCTATTTTGCAAGGATCCACATGAATACCCTACTCGTTGACAATATGTCCCCAAAACTAAACTTCTTTAAGCCAAAATTCACACTTGGAGAATTTAACAAAAAGTTGTTCCTTCTTCAGGAGTTCCAATGTCAAACGAAAGTGTTGCTCGTGATCGGCTCGAGACTTTGAATAAATTAGAATATCGTCGATGAACACAATGATGAACTTGTCTAAATAAGGTTTACAAACCCTATTCATTAAGTCCATGAAAATGGCTGGAGCATTTGTCAAACCAAAAGGCATGACAGTGAACTCGTAGTGTCCATATCTCGTGCGGAATGCAGTTTTGGGAATATCTTCTTCGAGAACACGAAGTTGATGATACCCAGAACGCAGATCAATCTTGGAAAAACACGTAGCACCTTGCAACTGATCAAAGAGATCATCAATTCGAGGTAGGGGATATCGATTCTTGATGGTAAGCTTATTAAGCTCACGATAATCGATACACATTTGAAAAGATCCATCTTTCTTTTTCACAAAGAGGACAGGAGCACCCCAAGGTGAATAACTTGGTCGGATGAATCCTTTATCAGATAATTCTTGAAGCTGTTTCGATAACTCTTGCATCTCAGATGGTGCAAGACGATAAGGTGCTTTTGCAATCGGGTTGGCATTGGGTACAAGGTCAATATGAAACTCGACTTGACGAACTGGAGGCAAACCAGGCAGTTCATCAGGAAACACTTCTGGATAATCCTGAATAATCGGAATATCCTGAATACTCTTGTTCTTGTCTTTCTCCTCGGTGACATGTGCCAGAAAAGCAACATATCCTTTTTGTAAATAACTTCGGGCTTTCGTACACGACATGAGTTTCAAACCAACAGATGGTTTCTCGCCACGAACCTCTAGAACATCGCCAGACGAAAGAGGAATACGAACGATTTTATCGAAACAAATCACCTCAGCATGATGTTTGGTTAACCAATCCATCCCCACGATAATGTCGAAACTCCCAAGTTGCATCGGCGTGAGGTCAATAGGAAAAAGATGGTTATCGAGGTTCAATTGACAACCACGAAGAACAGAATCGAGTACGAGTGGTTTACGAGTAGCAACCTCGACAGATAAGGGTTTCCTCAGTTTAGTTCTAGGTATCGCAAGTAAAGGCTCAAAGGATAACGAAACAAAACTCCTATCAGCACCAGAATCAAAAAGAACAGATGCAAGTTGATTGTTAACAAGGAACGTACCGTTAACAACCTCGTTGTCCGCCCTCGCCTCATTTGCGTTCAGATTGAATGCTCGTCCACGAGCGGGATTAATATTCGCGATTGCGTTCGGATTCGCATTTGCATTTACCAACCTCGGGCAGTTGTTGCGGAAATGACCCATTTCTCCACAATTGAAACACGAACCAGGTGGGAATCTCGCATTCCCTTGAGCTTGTGCTGGAACCTGAGCAGCTTGATTTTGGCCAAAACGACAAATGTTGGCCAGATGCCCAAGTTTACCACACGTAGTGCACTGTTTACAGGCCTGCTGGGCAACATGATGACCGTTGCCACGAGCACAGTGAGGTGCGGTACCAGCATACACTTTCTTCATAGGAGGTTGAGCCGGTGGGTTCTAAGCAGTGATGGCAAAGTTTTGGGAAGCCTTGCGCTTCCTTGACTTTTTAGAAGACTCACCCTGCTTCTTACCCTTACCCTTACTCTTGTCTTGTGCAGAATCGGTTGATTTCTTCTTGTCACCCTTACGGGTCAATTTACCCTTTCTGACCCGAGACTCGGTCAGAGTAGCAGCCAATTCAATCGCTTGACGGACAATGGTAGGATTACTTCCGGTCACAATGTCTTGCACAGAATCGGGTAATCCATCGTTATACCTCTCAATCGCTTTCTCCAGCGGGGTTACCATCATAGGACACAACAAGCTAAGCTCCTCATAACGATTCGTGTATGCATGGTGTTCTCCCCCGTCTTGTTTCAAATCATCGAATTCTCGTTCCAAAGCTCGAATTTCGTAACGGGGACAGAACTCTCTCATCATGAGAGCTCGCAGCTCTTCCCATGTTTGTGCCATTGCCATATCGGCACCCCTATCACGCATCACACTGTTCCACCATGTAAGTGCACGCTTCTCGAACACGCTTGATGAAAACTTAACCTTACGCTCATTCGGACACTGCACATGTCTGAATGTGCTCTCGATACTTTCAAACCATTGCAGGAGCGTGGTTGCTCCTTGCGACCCAGAAAACTTCAACGGCTTAGCCAAATTGAAGTTCTTGAAACTACATTGTGCATTATTGTTGTTATTGTTGTTATATAACTCATGGATCTGGGTTACCACGCCAGGAAGTACTGCAGCCATTTGTTGAGCAACAAGGGCTGCGACTTCTTCAGCAGTAAAAGGTTGAGCATCACGTCAAGGAGGCATTGTCTAACAAGGAAACATGAGAAACGAGTGAGGTCGAAAATTTGGAAAAACAAAAGAGGTATTAAAAACATCGACAAAACACAAGGAAGGCGATCATTCGTTCGTTACCTCGAACAAACAAACGACACGCAATGACAAATCAAAGTAAATGGGTCAATATAATGTATCACTGAAGACATGCTCGCCTATAAGTGAATTCTCACCCCAAGAGTTCCCAGGTAAGAGTGACTGGTCCTATACTGTGGATTTGTACGAACACTCTAGCCTTAGACAGAAAACTCAGGGTACATGCATTCACTCTTCCAGTTTGCACGTGTTCACATTATTTAGACCCAAACTTTGATGAGATTTTGAAAACTAAGAGGGATCAAAACCTTGTAATCAATCATCCAAGGATAGATGATTAATTGTCGAAGCGGATTTGTTATTGAGTTCTTGTTGTGGTTATCACCTAAGGATAGGTGACGGTATTGTTTTAAAATCTAAATGCAAGGACACTTGCGTTCGGATCCTAGAAAGTTATAGTCTAGGTCAAAGCATTACTAATAACCTAATTCCCTATAACCATTGGCTCTGATACCAACTCTTCTGTCACACCCCGACCGCGTTAAAATAACGAAACCGCGGCGGAAACGTCGGGGAGTGTTGTAACAGAATTATTGTTCCACAACCATGGTAATCAAATGTTTCGTTTTATTTATTCGTTAAGTAAATTACATTGTCTTAAAACCAAACAAACAAATTACATATCGTCTATCATTGTTTTTATGTCACTAAGGCCTCGTCCAGATCCTAAGTGAACACGCTTCCTAGCAATCAACATCATGCAACACCACCTGAAACATATGTAAAACAAAGTCAACAAAGAAATGCTGGTGAGCACATAGGTTTTATAAGGGTATCGGATTCATGGCTCGTTTATATGTTGCAGTACCTCATAAGACTACAAGAGTCAAAAGTACAAACCTCGTTTTGAAAAGTGTATTGCAACATAATTAACCAACTCAAATCAAGTTGATTATGGTTTATAAAATCTCGTAGCCATGATTCTTAACCCCAAAACATTTGTTTTAGTAACCCAATTCGTGAAAACATCTCTTAAAAACTCGTTAATAAAACTCGTATGGTTTATATCATTTCGAAAACCTCGTCGTGTGATATCATTTCAAATCGTTTCCCAAGTGAACTAAATAATGACACGCAATGTAATATGATAGAAGCACCTATATATAAGATGTACCAACGGCGTATCTACCATGATTCTATCATACTACACCCGTCTCATTATCTAATCACCACCCAAAACCAATCGTTTATCTCGTTTAAGTCGTATCAAATCGTTTAACTCGTCTCAAAATCGTATTCATTTTAATTGTGTAACTACTTATGGTCGTCTCGCTAATAACATTCAAACGTTCGTGACTCGTCTATCTTGTTTCTCGTATTAACAAACCACCAAAGGGTAAGTTAACAATCATCAGATTCGGTCGTTACCTACTTAACCCCCACACATAACCATGGGTGTAGTCTGATAACGGGATTTGTCAGATCCTATGGTACCATAACCTAATACTGGTCGGTTCGGCCAAAATTAATGAATGTCATTCGTTATGTAACTACAACCAACAAGTTCGTTCACATTATCGAAATCGTTATTAGTTTAATATAAACCATTTTAATCGTTTTTGAAACCATCGTTAAAATATCGAAATCATTTTAATACATATGAATCACCCCAAAACAATCGAAAGCAGTAAAATAGGGGAACTATGTACTCACGTTGAATAGAAGGGTATCCTTGATCTAAAGAACTTAACGAAGCTCAGGCAAACCAAGGAAATTCAAGTAGTACCTAGTAATCGGATCACTAGTAAATAAATCGACACCTAATCGGAAGATCGGATAGAATGAGGTCTTGTAAACCAAATGAGTGTTGGAACCCATGTGATATGGTTTAACAAAGTCTACATTCTAAATCGGAACCTAATCTAAGTGCTTTCGACCCGTTACGACCCATTAAGGTAGCTTATGCTACTTTAACGCGTCGTTCGCGTAAAAGCGCGTTCGAGACGTCTAACTAGTCCTATGATAAGTATTATATGCCTAAACATGTTTAATTATGTTTCATAATCAGTTAGGTGACAAATGTTTAGGTTACATATGCTTAAAATCCAATTATGCATGAAAAGGGCATTTTGGTCATTTACCTAAGGGATATAAATTACCTATCATACAACTACTTAAACTAGGTGACCATAAGGTATAACCTAGGAAGATTATTCCCTATGCAACTATGGTCACTAGACATGCTTGGTAGGATCCTAATGATCGACCAAACAGGTCGAGTTCGAAAGTCTAAGTGGTGGTTTAGACCGCTTGACTTACGACTCTAAACGAGCACTAAACTAAAAGTGACGAGCTAAGCATGTTAAAACATGCTTAACTAAGTTAGAAAATAGGTTTTGATATCAAAACAAAGTGTTTTGATACCCAAGAGTAGTTTGGTTGCAAAATACGCTTAAATGCGCATTTTGACCGAAACTACGACTCGTAACTACGCCTAGTCAACGTGGTAATCAGTAGGTATAGTCACAAGGGACTATAACCATCGTGATCACGCTCACGTTGCAAAGTTCAAAAGAACTTTGTGTTGACCATTGACTGGTCAAAGCTGAAAGTCAAACACTGTTTGACTTTCATGCTTGAAAAGCGATAAAAGAACGAAGGAAGCTTACAAAGGGTCCTTGCTAGGGAGAACTTGATCCAAATCACTCAGGTATGAAGCAAAGGCTCCAACTTAGAGTGTAATTCGGATCAAGTGTGAAGAGAATGAATGAAATGCTTGGCTATTTATACTTGTTGGAAACTTACAAGATCAAGACACTTGTTTATGTAACCTCCAAGCAATAATCATAGCCATACAAGTGTTATGAGCTGATTAGAAGCCTTAGAGAGGTGTTAACTTGGTTAACACACAATAATATTTGCATAAACAGCCCCTAAACTATCAATGTTGATTAGTTTATGGAACTGGGCACTTTTAGGCGCCCCGCGTAAGCTGAGGGACAGGGCTTACGCGGCCCGCCTGGTCCATGCTGATCAGCCAAAGTTTCAATGTTGACAGCTTTGGTCCCTGCACGTGTTTGAGCTCATTTTTGGCACTTTTATCACCCATTAAGTCATTTTCAAGGCCCTAAAAGGTGATCAAAGTATAGAGGACTCAAAATATGTTCGGAAAACTCTCGGATGTCGGCTCGTTTGGTCGTACGATCACGTTATTCGTCAAATTACGACGAAACTCGAACGGACGCGAAAACGATCCAAATTAAGCGACGAATGGTATTTTTTGCATGCCGATCACTAAAATAAAAATATTTTAGTGTGTACAAAATTTTTGGATGTCCAGATGTGGTCAGAACATAAGATATGCGCGAAAATGCAAACTTACGCCGTTTTTGACACTTTTAGTCCCTTTAAGATCAAATAAGCATATTTTCGCACACCAAACCACTCAAAGCTTATTTCTAAGCTATGTTTAGGTTATTTATGGTATGTTTAGCTCATGATAAAGTTCCGGACTGTACGTTGCCTTACGAAATGGCAGACTTTTGCAGTTTGACGCAAATAGTCCCTATGAGCGAATAAACTTGTTTTCAACGCACCAAACCATCCAAAACTTATTTCTAAGTTAAGTAAAGGTTATTTAAGGTATGTTAAGCCTATGTCACTATTCCGGAGTGTTTGTCGCGTTAAAATGACTGCGTTTACGCACCAGTTTGCGTATTGCTTTCCAGAAAGCGATTTAAAGCTTGAAATCGGAATTGAATCAAATCGTAAAATCATCAAACACAATTACACATATAATAACACCAAAACACATTGTTTTATTGATAATCAACATTGTTTTACATTGTACATCGATTACAGAGCACAGTTGTCACACTAATGGTGATTCGGGATGACGCCACGAAGGGTAATACAATAAGCACACTTAGTTATAGGAAGTACCAGTGGAGTATCCACCATGTGCTTATCGTATTATCTAGTTTCGTTATCTAAATCACCAACAATCGACACATAAACATAATCATCGTTTCGTAAAGTACTTCTTAAAAATCTCACTATGAAGATAGGAAGATCTGAGACTGTACTTCAAATATCCTATAAGAATCTAACTAAGAAGATAGGTAGATCTTTTAAGGATTTGGATAAACATCGTATTTGCATAATCGGAATAATACACATAAAAGCACTTAGTAAACACATATATGCCATACATTTGGAAAACAAATCGGTTACACATATGAATCACCCTAAAACATTTGAAAACGGTAAAAGAGGGGAACTATGTACTCACATTGAATGCAAAGTATCCTCGATCTAACTTAACAAAGCTCGGGCAAACCAAGGAAATCAAGTGGTACCTAGTAATCGGATCACTAGTTAATAAATCGACACCTAAATTGGAAGATCGGGTAGAATAACGTCTCGTAAACCAAATGATTATTGGAACTCATGTGATATGGTTTAACAAAGCCTACATTCTAAATCAGAACCTATCCTAAGTGATTACGACCCGTTACGACCCATCAAGGCAGCTTACGCTACTTTAACGCGTCGTTCGCGCGAATGCGCGTTCGAGAGGCCTAACTAGTCCTATGACAAGTATTATATGCCCTAACATGTTTAAATATGTTGTGTAATCAGTTTAAGTGACAAAAATTAAGTTACATATGCGTAAAATCCAATTATGCATAAAAAGGGCATTTTGGTCATTTTCCTAAGGTATATAAACTACCTATCATACAACTAATTAAACTAAGTGACCATAAGGTATAACCTCGGAAGGTTATTCCCTATACAACTATGGTCACAAAAAATATGCTTGGTCGGATCGTAATGATCGACTAAACGGGTCGGGTTCGAAAGTCTAAGCGGTTGTCAAGACCGCTTGACTTACGACCCTAAAGAAGCACTAGACTAAAAGTGACGAGTTAAACATGTCAAAACATGTTTAACTAAGTTAGAAAACAAGTTTGATACCAAAACAATGTATTTTGATACCCAAAAATAGCTTCGTTGTAAAATACGCATAAATACGCATTTTGACCGAAACTTTGACTCGTCACTTCGACTAATCGACGTAGTAATCAGTAGGTGTAGTCACAAGGGACTATAACCATCGTGATTACGCTCACGTTTTAAAGTTCAAACGAACTTTGTGTTGACCAAATCGTGGTCAAAGTAGAAAGTCAAACACTGTTTGACTTTCACGCTTGAAAAGCATAAACAAGCATGAAAGAAGCTTACAAAAGGTCCAAGTAAGGAAGAATTGAACCAAAATACTCAGGTATGAAGCCTTAGCTTCAACTTAGAGCAGAATTGATTCAATTTGTGTGAGGAATGAATGAGAAACTCAATTCTATTTATAGTAAGTTTGGATCATGGAGATCATTCCATGTGTTAGGAGGTTCAATCTTGACCCTACACTTATGGAACATGGTTTCTAATACAATGGGATGCTCTAAAACAAGTCCATAGTATTGAAAATTTGCATAAAAGACCCTCAAATTCAAGCTGGTTGCTGAAAACAGACATTTCTGTCAAAAGTAGGCCGTCGCGTGCCGCCACGGGTACCCCCCTTTGCTGTGGCGCGATGCTAGCACCCACCTGAGCCAGAAACTTTCGAAACTTGGCAAGACTGGTCCCTGCAGCACATTTAAGCCATTTTGGACGCGTTTAAGCCCCGTTAACCCATTTTTAAGGCTCTACAAGGATGTTAAAGAATAGGGGACTTGAAACATGCTTGAAATTATCTCGGATGTCGGTTCGTTTGGTCGTACGGTCACGTTATTCGGTTAATTACGACGAAACACGAACGGACGCAAAAAACGATCCAAATTACACGACGAATGGTATTTTTGCATTCCAATCACTAAAATAAAATATTTTAATGATTACAAAAATTTTTGGGTGTCCGGATATGTTCAGAATGTAAGATATGCGAGTAAATGCAAATATATGCACTTTTTTGACGCTTTTAGTCCCTATTGATCAAATAAGCATATTTTCGCATACCGAACCCCTCAAAGCCTATTTCTAAGCTATGTAAAGGATATTTAGGGTATGTTTAGCTTGTGATCAAGTTCCGAAATGTTCATTACAGTACGAATCAGAAGACTTTCCCAGTTTGACGCAAATAGTCCCTGTGATCGAATAAACTTGTTTTTGACACACCAAAGCCTTCAAAACTTATTTGGAAGTTATATAAAAGTTATTTAAGGTATGTTAAACCTATATCACTATTTCGGAGTGTTTTTCGCATTAAACTGATTACGTTTACACATCAGTTTGCGTATAACTTTCAAGAAAGCAATTTAAAGCTTGAAATCGAACTTAAAATCAAAACGTGAAATTGTCAAACATAAAAAGCAAACATTGAGACCAAAAACACATTGTTTCTTGATAAAAGATATTGTCCTACATCGTGCGGTGTTTACGGAGCACAAGTGTCATAGTATCCCCTACTTTAGGAAATTTCGTCCCGAAATTTATTCAAATAAGACCGTAGAGTGTATTTGAAACAACTGATGGAAAAGCAAATTGCTAGATCCCAAAGATGCGGAGCATCATTTGGTGTTGGAAATTTTAGGGGATTCAAAATGTGATTTGGGATGAAGTATCTCAAGGTATTCAACCCTTTAAAACTTGTGAATTTAAAGAAAAAGTCGACCAGTGTTCAAAAATCGTTTGAGTATGGCACTATGTTATACTAAGCTCTTAGTGTAATTCCTAGCAAACAAAGGGGTGTACATTCAAGCCCTATACGTACACGGTTTCTAACGTCCCACGAGGTACATCCCATGTACCATGAGCAACTCATGCATAGGAGACGGGTCAACATACCTATGGCATCAAGATCGTCATCTTTAACACCATAATATACTCCCGGTCGGCTCGATTTGAGTTAATGAATGTACTCGTCGTCGTCCATTGTAAATAAACATAAAAATATCACATAAGCACATAATCACATAATGGTCCAAGATAACATAAAATCACCAAGTGATCTCAGCAACGTTCTGAAGAATAACACAATAAGAACACTTATATATAGGAAGTACCATCGGCGTATCCACCATGTTCTTATCGCATCATACTCCTCCCGTTACCATAATCACTCTAGATCTTATGCCACCATACTTAACAAGGCTTACTATGATTCTCATGCGTCGAATCTCATAATTAAGTGTGCACCCATAATTACTCATTTCGTCGCATGGTCCACATAGCTTCTCTTGTTAAGCGAGGGTAAACATATAATAAGGTCGAACTATCGTCTAAATCAAATAAACATCTTCACCACATAACATCTGTCAAATCGAATCGTGTTTCATACTAGCAATGATAACACTACTAGTTTTGCATACAACAAATTTAGTAGTAGGTATTTTATTCTAGTACAAATGTTTATATATGTTTCATACTAACCAAACAGGTAGAGTGCAACATATACTAATAATGCATTATCATCATATTGTAAGTATATCGAGAAAATGTTTTCAAATCATGCGCTAGGTATGCTAAGTTAACACACTAAGCAAAATGTATTTGAAAATAATGTACTAAGTATGTTAAGTCAACATACGAAGTAAATTGTATTTGTAATCACGTACTATACATATTAAATAAACAAATCATGTATGTAATGCCATGATCACAAGATAGTATTAACTTGTTCATAGTGTTTGTATCGATCGTTGTTGGGATTGAACCCTATAAGAGGAACAGATAATTAAAGCCAAAACTGGATCAGAGCAGTGGATCCAGAATAAGCAGATGTTTACATACAAATCTCTCCCCTTGAAAGTGGTTTCATATCTGCTGACCTCCTATCTACTGATCTTACTAAGTGCTGACCTACAACTGCTGCCTTGCATCTACTGCCCAATGTCAAAGACTGATGGAAGACCAAAGCTCTGCTGATTCAATCTACTGCCTTGAGTCTAGTACTGCTGACCTGGACAAGCACTGCTGGGTTCACAGCAGTGGAAGGATGCAACAGCTGTTTAAGTGTCTTTTATGTAATGAAATGTAATAGCAGTAGTTAGTACATCAGTGTTTGTATAGATCAGAGGTTAGAGTTTGTTAGGAGGTTAGATGTCACTTTCATGGTGACGTCAGCTAAGATGCTTAGTGGTTTGCAAGTGCCTTTAAATAGTTCAGTACTTTGTACTGTTCTATTAGCTCTTTTGCATTATCGTCTTCTTTGCACGAACAAACAACTGAGCTCTGGCTGAGGGGGAGTTTGCATTCATTCATCAATCATTGTAATCGTTATTGAAATAAATTCAATCTTTCGATTCATTGTGAAAAGATGTTTGATTAAAGTATTACTCTCGTTTGATTGTATGCAAAGTTTGTTTTCGTCATAATTCCGCTGCACACTCATCCATCTTCATTTTAATTACAAACACAAAATACAATCAGAAACAAACTCAGATCCAACAATTGGTATCAGAGCTTGGACAGTCAAATTTGATTTAACAATCATTTTGACATAAATAGTTCGACTCATAATAGTTGATACTGATCGTTTGTTCGTTCGTTGAAAAACAGAGCAAGGATTAATCACCATTAAAGTTGATTTATCAGTGTCTGTAAAACAACAAGAATGACGTCACAATCTCAGGATGATAAAAACAACATTGGCTCGCTTTTTAAACCACCTATGCTAAAAAGAAATGAGTACAACATCTGGCAGAGGAGGATGGGTCACATCCTCGCTCAACAAAGCACAGGATGTTGGAGGTCTGTCATCTATGGTCCCCATGTTCCCACAGTGCCAAGCGCTGAAGATGCTAAAAAGTGCATTCCAAAACCAGTTGAAAATTATACCGAAACTGATTATCAAAAGTTTGAACTAGATGCTAAAGCTTTTAGCATCATAGCATCAGCGCTGCCCAATGAGATATATGCTGGACTGTTACACTGTAACAGTGCCAAATAATTATGGGACGCACTTAAGGAACAATTTGGGGGAACCGAAGAAGTCATAGAAAACAATAGGGAAATCCTGAACCAACAGTATGAAACATTTTGTTACGTTAAAGGTGAATCACTAACGCAACAATTTGAGCGTTTCAGTTGTCTCATCAGTGAACTAAGGCTTGTTAACACCACTTTTACAAACTCAACTCAAAATAGCAGGTTCCTCAGGTCACTACCAGAAAAATGGGACACCATAGCTTTTGTCACCCGAAACTCACCTGAGTTCAAGGATCTGACCTTGACCCAACTCCACGGTCGACTCCTGACCTACGAAAGGGAGTTGAACCAGAAAAGGAGGTTACAAGAGTCAGGAAAAGTTACTGATGATTACACTTTCGGTAATACTGCTCTTCTGGGTCAAGAAGAATCTGGGAGCAGTGGTAAGGATCAGGGTTATGATCACTTCATTGACATAACTGCTGGTGCAAACTTTAACAACCCTGATCCTCACTCTGCTAGTTATGCATTCACTGCAAACAAAAACCAGATGTCAGACAATTTAAGCTTTGAACTAAATGATTTGCAACATTTTGATCCCACTGACTTAGAGGAAATGGACATCTTGCACCAACTGGCTTTGCTAAGTGTTAGAACTAGCAAATTTTACAAAAGGACAGGGCGAAAATTCCCAGGTTTGCATGGGAATCTAAGGGTTAGGTTGGATAAATCGAAAATCAAGTGCTACAAGTGTAATAGGTTGGGACATTTCGCTAGGGAATGTAGGAGTCAAACTACTGGTCCCATAATTACTCATCCTAGCTCAAATCCTAGACCTCAAAACCAAAGCATTGTGCACTATGCCCAGTATGCCCCAGCAGCTCAAGTGAACATTGCTCACTATGCTGCTGCCCATGTGCCAGTACACTATGTCCAAACTACTGTTCCACAAATCCAATATGTTCAAACCCCTGTTCCCCAGGAACAAGTGCAGCCGGCACCTCAAACCACTGCTCCAGCAGCAGTACAACCAGATCAACAAAGTTTTTTCACTCAAGGGTTTGTTGACTGGAGCAGTATGCCTGAAGACCTTAGTGATGAAAATTTTGCACTCTATGCTTCTAATGATTCTTCTCATAATGAATTTTGTTTGATGGCATTAGAGTCAATACAGGAGGGGGTTGAAACTGAGGAGGAACAACTGAGCTTTGAAACAGTGGATGAGGTGACTGAAGCAGTGGTTACTGCTGTGGCTGGTGAACTACTGTTGGGAGAAAGTTCAGGTACCCTGATTGAACCAATGACAGATCCATGGTCCATAGTGGACAAAGAAGAAGAGAAAGAAGAAAAGGCTGGTGAAAAGAAGGTGAGAGCTGATGATGAAGAGAATCATCAATGTGATTGTGCAATGATGGCTGCTGCCAAGGTATCTCCTCAAGTTCTAGAAAAACTGTGTTCTGACAATTGCATTATTGCTTTTGCTAACATCAAAGAGGTGAATGAAAACCTTCGGGATAAAATCTTAACCGATGAAGTCAAATTTGAAAGATCTTTAAAAGAACTTAAAAACAAATTGGCTGAAAAGGAAAAGGAGATTAGCAGCATGAAAGAAGAGCAAAGCATAACCAAAACCCAACTCCAAACTATGGTAGAAAAATACCAAGTTTGCAAAAAGGAGTTAGAGTCCACCCAAATCACATGTGAGAGATGGGTGGAATCATGCAAAGGGTATGAGGTTATGCTTGAAAAACAGATAAAAAGCAATGTGAAATTTGGGGTTGGTTATAGAAAACATGATGATGAAAACACTGCTTTTGGAAAATCTGTTCAAACCACTGATGTAACCACTGAGTTCATCCCCACAAACAAGAATGGTCAAGAAGTGAAAATCACTGACAAACTTGGTAACAAAATCACACTTGACAGACCAATGGGATCCTCTACTTTTGAGGAGCTTGAAGAATATCAATTTAAACCAAAATGATCTGATGAGTGTGATATTCTTGAAAATTTCAAGCCTATGGACTTTACATCAACTGATGGTGTCAAGGCTCCAAAAGCTAAAGTCATACCTCTCAAGGACATCCCAGCAGTGGTTAAAACCTCTGCTACAAAGGAGTCTGAAAAGAGAAAGAAGAAAGAAAAAATTGATAACTTGTTTTGTGAATTCTGTGAGAAAAGGAATCATCTAACAAAAGATTGTTTCCACTTAAAAGCTTATGATTTAAACAGAACAAGTGTCATTGTTTCAGCTGAAAGTTGCATTGTTTGTGGTAAAACAAACCACAAAACTCAAGCATGTGTGTATCTCAAAAATTTTGATGTGAAAAAGAATGAGTACATTGCTAAAACATCCTTGAGTTCATCACCATCATCATTATCTGTCAAATTCACCAAGAAACAACCACTGTTTGTGCCAGTTCAAACAGCTGTTACAAAACAGCTGAACCAAACATCTGTCAAAAGAGATGTTCAGGTTACTGATGCACCTCCTGCCAATCAGTTAAGAAAAGGCAAGGAGAAATAGTCCTACCAAAGGATTCCACATGTTTATGAGGTCTACAAAAGGCCCTCTAAACCCAGAGTGAACAGGCATCCTTTTGGTTACCAGCAGGTGATTGGTCAGGACCCACAACAGTGGTTAGAGAAACACTGTCCTAAAACAGTCCAAACCCCTGACCTAACCACTGTTCATCATTCTACATCCATCCCAGACACTGTTGAGACCCCATCCAAAGCCTTGTTGGCTTTGGAGACCTTAATGAACTAATCCTTTTACTTCATGTGCAGGGAGCTTCTGCATGCTTTGATAGTCTTTGGTATGTAGATAGTGGAGGCTCCAGGCACATGACAGGATGTAAAGCCCTCCTCAAAGACTTTAAAATCCATGGAGGGGGTGATATATCCTTTGGGAATAATAGTAAAGGGAAAGTTCTGGGGTCTGGTACAATGCAATCTGGAAAAGTAAAATTTGAAAATGTCAATCTGATAGACAATCTAAAATTCAACCTTCTGAGTGTGTCCCAAATGAGTGACAAGGGATTTGGGTCATTCTTCACAAAAGACTGTTGTAGGATTGTTGGACCAGAAATGGTTAAAAAGATTGAAGCAATAATCAAAACTGGTCAAACAAAACTTGTTGCTTAAAGAAGTGGCAATGTTTATGTTGTTGATATGTCAAAAGAGTGTCCCA
>JARYGA010053373.1:0-27626 GCA_030545235.1 Helianthus tuberosus
CTATCTTTAATTCATCATTTAAAACCACTACCCTAAGGGTGTGGTCATGACCCAAACCACTATCCCCTTTATTTTTTTAATTTATTTTTGTCTTAAAATTTTCAAATGGGAGGGTCGTGGCAATCGTGGTTTAATCTATGGAAATCACCATTAATCAAGGAGGGGGTGGTATATCATTTAATTAATGGTCCTATGTGGAAATAATGTTCCAATCCATGACCCCCACACCCCACACCCCATAGCCTAATAATAATGTATAACATTTTCAAGTTGATGTATTATATTTTGCTAAATAAAAAACAAATACACAAAAAACGTTATTTTATGAACCTTAATAGATTTTAGAGAAAATTTCACTTTTTGTCCTTTATGTTTATACTGAATTTTGAAACGTGCCCTTTAAAAGTTTTAGTTTCAGTTTATGTCCAAAAAACACATGTTTTGTATCACTTTATGTCCTTTACACCAAACTGAGTTAAATTACTCAGTTATGTTTATTTAATGCAATGGTATAATTGTCATTTCATGTTTTTAATTTACTCATCGCCCCTTTATAACCCCTTTCTTCATCTTCTTCCTCAATTAGGTTAGGGTTTCAAATCCCTTCACCAAGATCTCCGGTCACCACCACCACCTACCTCCGGTGACCAAGAATCACCACTCGTTTC
Source organism: Helianthus tuberosus (assembly GCA_030545235.1). Classification (NCBI taxonomy): domain Eukaryota; kingdom Viridiplantae; phylum Streptophyta; class Magnoliopsida; order Asterales; family Asteraceae; genus Helianthus; species Helianthus tuberosus. The sequence continues at coordinate 669 of JARYGA010053373.1, forward strand.
TCTCTTCCCAGCGACGGACCCATATCCTACAACCACCACCACCATCTCAAGACCTGCAACATCCAAGCCAGATTCATTCAAATCCATATTCAATCCCTAATCTAGATTCAAGTTACTAACCCCCAAACAAACCCCCAATATGGATTTAAACTACGAAACCCCCAATTCAAACGCAACAAAAACCTCAAATTCAAACACAACAAAAACCTCAAATTCAAACACAACAAAGATCCCTAACCCCCACATATTTACTCACCACCAACAGAAAAACCCATAGAGAGAACGATGAGTGGTCGACGGGATCTCGAGCTCAGGCGGCGGCGACCATAAACAACATACAGTCGAATCAGTGTGGATTGATGACGGCGACGGGATCTGGTTGAATCAGTGTGGATCGAGCTCAGGCGACTTCGACGGGATCTGGCTGGATTAGGTTGTGTGGTGGCGGTTGTAGTGGTGGTGTTTCCGTGGTGGTGGTTATAGTGGTGGAAATGACTGAATCAGGCTTGGTGGTTGTTGCGTGGTGGTGGTTGTTGCGTCATGGTGGTTGTAGTGGTCGTGGCCGGCTGGTGATGGTTGTTGCGTGGAGGTGGTTGTAGTAGTGGTGGTGGCTGGGTAGTTATGGTGGGGTGGTGGTGGTGATGGTCATAGCTAGGAGTGAGAGACAGAATGAGAGAGAGAAGAAAGTCTGCACTTTTAGAGAGAGAGAGATGGTTGGGTTGTGGGTTTTATTTGTTTTTAAACAACAATACTCAACTCACCAATACTGCCGAGACAACTTATCAGCAGCACCATCACACCTCTATCAACCACATGATCACTATCCGAATAATCACTGCTGGAGTCCGAGTTGGACACGCTCAAAGCTAGGGCTAGCTGGACCGAGGAAGAAGATGCAAATGAAGGGATTTGAAACCCTAACCTAATTGAGGAAGAAGATGAAGAAAGGGGTTATAAAGGGGCGATGAGTAAAGTAAAAACATGAAATGACAATTATACCCTTGCATTAAATAAACCTAACTGAGTAATTTAACTCAGTTTGGTGTAAAGGACATAAAGTGATACAAAACATGTGTTTTTTGGACATAAACTGAAACTAAAACTTTTAAAGGGCACGTTTCAAAATTCAGTACAAACATAAAGGACAAAAAGTGAAATTTTCTCTAGATTTTAAAAGTGTTACAATAGGTTAAAATTCAATAATATTAAGTTATTAAATATAATTTATCATAATTTTATCACCCCAACATTTCCTTTTGAAATGTGGTCCAAAGAAAACACTCTAGCTAATCGTGTTGATAGAAATCTAATAATCTAACAAAACACAATGATAAATGGTATCATATGAATATTTTAATCGAGCTCTCACATAAAAATTACTAGAATGCTAGATAACACCCAACTTTATATATAGAGTTTAAATACCCTAATGTTTAAAAATATGTGTGATAGGATGTGGACACACATTAAAAGCCAAAAGGATGAGTGAATGAGTGATACTATAAGGGTGAACGGGGCACTCCCCTCTTAGGGGAGTCCCCTCTCTTACGCATGACCAATCAGCACGCGCCACGTCAACTTCTCTCTTAACTCCCCTCATACCCTCAATTTGATGGCGGCACTCCTCTCTTTGGGACTTGTTTTTTTATTCAAAAAGAAAAAAAAGAAAAAAAAAAGGAAAATGTTTTGATTGGTTGAAAAGAGGGTGGCCCACCATCTCCCTCCCTCCTTCATGCGGTAACCTCTCACCGCTCCCCCTCCCCGCATTGATGGCGGTGGTGTTCCCGCTAGGGGACTTGGGTCACCGCATGCCTCCTCGCTTCATAATAGGGATGAAACAATCTTCGAAATAGAAGAGATGATGTTGTGTAATCATTTGGTATTATGTCATTGGTATCACAATGATGTGCCTATGGTATCATGTAAGTATATGTGCGTCACAATAAGCGTTTAAACGAATAAGTCTAAAACAGTGAGATGTTAATCATAACAAAGAAAACATGCGTTACATGCGACAAGTTCAAGGCAAACTAACATGTGTTACATGTATAGCAAAACCTAAAGATCTAAATTTAAAGCATATTACAATGATATGACAAAATAACCTGAATATGATATTCAATACAACTAAATATAAATCACGTAACGTCTAGTCCCTCATACAAATCAGTAGTATGATATGTATAAGCATGAATTTATATACGTAGAATGTAGATTGAACTCTTATCTATATAAGCATTGTTATATATTATATTATGGAACACTAAATAAGTAAGCAAAATAAACTCATCAAATGCATATATCATATTATATAGTATTTATAGTAAAATCTGTGTTTGATTTAGTAGTTTCTTTTTTTTGTTTAACTGTATATTTAACAAATGACTAAAATGTCTCTCATGTGAGAAGCAATTGAGGGGATTTAACATATTTCAGTAACAAAGTTAGCATTTTGACTGAAATGGTTACAAAATGCAAGACTCGGGACCTCATATCTTCATTGGTTAAATAATTACATTTTGACCTGAAAGGGTCAAACAAACCAAAACCGTAATTTACTCTTTTGAAAATAAATGAATGTCACGGTTAAAAGGACCATTATAAAGGTTTTAATTGTGAAAAAAAATGTATTAATCACGTATAGAAGAAACCATCGAGATGAAGAAATAATGCGTTTTGAAAATGCACACAGTTGAATAATTAAGTAGTGGGTCCATCCCAATTTAAACTAGTTCGTGTGAAACCTTTAAAGGAAATTGAATTTACACATCCATGTGCATATGAATAATAAATAATGGGTCCATCTAATTTGACTTGAGTTTGTGAAATGGTAATGGATGAGTATCTGCCCATTTAAATGGTCATGGACCAGCGAAATGATTAAATGAATGCTAGTGCATGTTTGAAAGGAGACATTGTCAAATTGTGATCTATATGTGTGTTGAAATCATATGTATTGAGTTTGAATAATATATTAATATATTTAGATGGAATTAAAATATAGAATAATACACATTTTAATATAAAAGTATATTCAAAACACAGATTTGTGTTTATAATGATATTAAATGGGAAGGATCAAGTTTGAAACTCAAAGGATTGAAATATTAGAAAATACCATTTTTGGTTGATTATGTGTTAAAAGGTAGGTTTGAGTTGATTGAAACACATGACTACTTAATTTACCTATAACATAATATATTCAAATAGAGTTAACTTTCGTTTTACTTCTTGTGATTTGGTCACTTTAACGGTTTTGCCCCGATCATTTAAAAACGGCCAGTTTCCTTCTTGATGTTTCGATCTTGTCGTTAGTTTGCTCCCCGACCTTAACTCCATCCATATTGTATGTTAACTAGATGGGTATTTTCGTGATTTTAAAGATAAAAGTAAGGGTATTTTGATAATTTACAATATATTATATATTTCTATACACACACACACAACACATACAATCAGTATCTCTCTTCTCTCCTCTCTCTTTCTTCTCCATCACCAATCACCACTTGCCACCACCTACCGCCCTCACCACCACCATCGTCACTTTTTGTCGATTACTACCAGCCACAACCACCTGTTGTTTACCATTCAGTTTTGAAACCCTCGTCTCCTTCAAACAAACCACCCCAATCTCGAAATAAACCCTCACCCGAAAAGTTATGTAATGAGAGCTTATATCCAAAAGTTTTGAATCTAAATCCAACCTTAACTTCAACAAGATCCGACATCGTGTTCATCTTTTCTAGTTAGGGTTTGAATGGTTAGTGTTTGTAAACCTAGATTTTCGGGTTTGGGTTTGAACGCTCAGTTTTACCGTCCCAATCCCTTTTAACTGAACGTTTAAACTGAGTTAGAGCCGGGGAGCAAAATGGTGATAAGTTATAAAGATCAGGGTACGACCGTTTTATATGACTGAGGCAAAACCGTTAAAGTGACCAAACTATAGGAAGCAAAACGGAAGTTATCCCTTAATTTAATGATTGAAATGAAAATTGGTGGAATGTAAACAATAATATATGTAATCTAAAATCACGTAGGATATGTATACTTCACCTCATTAACTTAAATACATAGTTGATCAACACAAGCCACTTGGATCATTATTATATTTTAATGTGTATATATATATATATATATTTGTATTCACTTAACAAAAATGTTTATGTTAACCTTGTGTATTGTGCTTGACAAGCCACTTGGATGAAAAGATACTAATTGTTAACGGGTCAAATTTCATACCATGTTTATGCATTAGAAGTGATGACCTAAATGAAATGAATTAAAATAATTTTTTTGAATAATAAAATCAAAAGTTAAAAACAAAAAGACTACATGTTTTTCTATGAATTTGCATGAAGCAATTAAAGCATTAAAGGGCTTGAACTTGCAAATTATGTAGACTTAGGAATTTATTGTTGGGATTTAAATGGAGAATTCGGTGGAATATTTGGGGGATGTATAAATTTTTAATCGAGAAACACCAATCTTCTATACTATATAATAAAAGAAACCAATGGAAGGACACATGTCATTCATTGAAGCCATCTATTTTTTATAGATAATTAATATCAATTAAAAGATAATTATAAAATTAAATTTAATATAAATTTTAACAATTCGTACAGGAGATAATATAATATTTTAAAATAATTATCAGATTAAATGATTTATTTATTTTATTAAACTAAAGTAGTTAAGAGTAGAACCTATTTCAAAAATGTTTATAGGGGGTAAAAAAATACATTAATCAATGTTTATTGGTTCTATACTTTTATTTTCGTGTTTAATTCTCAACTCAAATACGGTAATCACTATGTTTATGTGACATTTATAAGAACCATCACCGCAATCACCCCATCCATCGTATATCGAGTATATCCGTTAGTTTTTTTTAAGATATAAATTTTTATTAGATTCATTCAACCCGTGTAATAAACGACGTTTTTTTAAAGATATAACATTTTTATTTTTTACTATACAAAATTACATTTATGCAACTCGTGTAATAAACGGAGTTGTTAAAAATATAATATTTTATTATGGAGTATATAAAATTAGGTTTATTCAATCCATATAATACATAAGGTTTATAAAGATATAACTTTTTATTGTTTGGTATATAAAATTACATTTGCTCAACCCATATAACACATAAGATTTTTAAAAATGTAACTTTTTTCAGTATTTAATATATAAAATTAAATTTACTCAACCCGTACAATGCACGGGGTTCTTAAAAATATAACCTTTTTATTATTTAATATATAAAATTACATTTATTCAACCCATGTAATAAACGAGATTTTTTTCAGTATTTAATATATAAAATTAAATTTACTCAACCCGTACAATACACGGGGTTCTAAAAATATAACTTTTTTATTATTTAATATATAAAATTACATTTATTCAACCCATGTAATAAACGAGATTTTTAAATATATATGGTTTTATTATTTGGTATATAAAATTACATTTATTCAACCCGTCTAATAAACGAGATTTTTAAAGATATATTTTTTTTATTATTTGTAATAAATTACACTTATTCAACATTTGTAATACACGGTGTTCTAACCTAGTTAAATATAATGCAATAGCCTATGGATTTATAGCCTGGTTACATCTTGGAGTGCGATAAGGGTTTAGGACCAACAGGTCCTGAGTTTGATTCCCACAAAAGGGGTTTTCCCATATTTATTGGGTTTCCTTCTGAATTGATGTATAGCCATTATGCCTAGTGGAGATGAATATGATCGGATGGTTCCGCTGGTGGCATGATTATACTCCAGTGGTTCGTGATCCAAATTTGTTGTTAAAAAAACTATATATATAATAAATGGAGTTTTACTTGGGCTTAATTAACACGTATTGGGCCTACTCAGTTGCTTCTTGTGGAGTTGTGGGTTGTAATATTGATGAACCCCTCCCACGTTCCTTCTTCAACTAATTTTATATCTCGCTAATGGCGTCTTGGCTTAAGGGCACTAAATATTTATCTACATCAAAGTGGTGTGACCTTGAGTCTCATAAAATGGTCAAGAAGTTGATTTTTGGATAAATAAGGGGGGGGGGGGGGGGGGGGTGGTTTGTTAGCAGTAAAAAAAAAAAAAAAAGCTAATTTGATATCTCGAATATATGAACAGAAGTTATAAAATAAAAAAGTTGAACACGCATATATGAACCAAAGTTAGAAAATAAAAAAGTTGAACACGCATAACACCAAAATGTACATTGATTTCTTTAAGCAATTAGAAGTTGACACCTGATATTATTTGGTACACTAGATATAATAGCGTCCTTAAAATGTAGATCGGTCACAACACAACATGTGTCCAATACGAGACTCAATTAAACCTACATGGCCCAAACAAACCATAAAAATGCACCACATGGACTCATACGACTCGTTTACATCCAACCCACTTGCCCATTTCAATTACTTCGGCTCCACACCATTCCACCTAATACAAGGCGCACGTGTCTTTCAATTGTAAGATTACCCAGGCTCGCTATAAGGGTGAAAGTTTGAAGGAAAAAACAGCACGGATAGTAGAAGTCGAACAAATACTACAACAAATGATAATGACATCCTCATGAAGTTTTTTGGGCCTTTGTGTGATTTCTAATTAGGTCTATTATGGCATTTCTTATACAAACTTTTGCTATCAAAAGATACACCACCCTTTGTAATTAGCGCCTGGGTTGTGCAAAGTAATTAAGCCACATAGGTGACGTGTGGTGTGTCGGGCGTAAATATACTAGTTCAGTCCATGTAACGTTTTGTTATTGGTCTGTTTGGCTATGCTTGTGTGATTCACTAATTCAACCTAGTGGGGGACACATGTCCCATTGTCATTCATATGAGCGTAACTGTTCGTGTAGTATGTTAATAATACCACGTGTTAAATTTCCAATTGGTTTTATAACTCAATTTATACACAGTAAATGTGATTGTGGTCAACTTGTTTACTTTGTGATTTCCCCAAATATAAATATACTACAGGTAAATACCCAAAAAAACCTCTGCATGTGTACATATAGTCACAAGTTTTAACTATATATTTATATATTCATTCATCTTGTGTCATCCTTCACTTACCATCCTATGACTGTGATTGTAAATGGTAAACTGCAAATGAATCTATTTAGTTTAATTGTTATGTCTAAATGTTTGTAATATAGTTCTACAACACATATTTACCCAACCCACATTAAGGGATTGTTTGACAACTTCTGAATGGGTAAGTGTTGTACCAGTAAGAGGTCTCAACCATTAAGTGTTGTACCAGTAAGAGCTTTGAACCTGTAAGAGGTCTGAATCATTAAGAGTCATTATAATGGTTAACCATTCAGAGACAAATGTCTGACCAATTCAGATAGAGGTCTTAACTATTGAGACACTGTATAAGGCTTAACCATTCAGAGGCAAATGTCTGAACCATTCAAACATCTGCTCGCGAAACAACCATTAAGTGCCGAATCAGTAACAGGTTTGAACCATTAAGAGCTGAAACAAACAACCCCAAAGATTTCTAAAAAAAAATAGACATGATCATCAATATCATAATGATCAACATAAATTAAAGATTTAACCAATAAACATACTTATCAAACTCATAATTCCTAAACATCAATCTTCAATCTTCATGATCATGCAAAAACAAATGTCTGACCAGTTCAGATAGAGGTCTTAACCATTGAGACTCGGTATAATGCTTAACCATTCAGAGGCAAATGTCTGAACCATTTAGACATCTGCTCGCGAAACAAACTGTCTGAACCATTAAGTGCTAAATCAGTAACAGATCTGAACCATTAAGAGCTGAAACAAACAACCCCTAAGATTTCTCGAAAAAATAGACATGATCATCAATATCATAATGATTAACATAAATTAAAGATTTAACCAATAAACATAGTTATCAAACTCATAATCCCGAAACATCAATCTTCATGATGATCATGCAAAAACAAAAAAAAAGTTACAAAAATAATACAATCTATCTTAAACCAAATCAATTAAACACACTTGATGGCATAAATTCAACACACATTTCAAACTAACAAATGGCCCCAAACCCAAACCCAAACCAAATCAATGAAACCAGAACCATAAATGAAACTCCGAACACGGATTTTCCAGCAACAGAGGAAGCCGAGTGCTCGGCAGCAGCGACTGGGGAAGACGTAGGAGACGGAAGTGGATGAACCCGAATGGTGACTTTCATACCGTTGAAGCAACCGCCTGTACCACAGATGAAATAATAGCGTTGCGACTTGTTGAGAAGAATGAAGTCTTTTCCACTTGTCCAGTTGCCTACGTAGCCGTCGAGCGTGCAGTTGTCGTAACCGGTTTTGTTTACCTCGATCACATTGTATTGATTCTTCACATACCTAAATGCTATATCATTATCCATCCAAACATACAACATTAAAGATTTCTTTTGTTTATAAAAGTTTGTCCATCACTAGCTTATGGTTGTTAGAATGTCGCACAAAAAGCGAGAAGTTGCCAATGACACTTGCGGGCGACTTCTCGCTTTTTTTTATTGAAGAACAAAAATGAAATATATCATTAGAAAAACGAGTTAACTGTCATTTTCGTCCCTGTGGTTTGGTGAAAAATGCCACTTCAGTAAAAAAAAAAAATTTGCATTAGTTTCGTCCTCAACATTTTGAAACGTCCAAAAAGATAACGCCTTATGTTAGTTCCGTCCTCAACGTTTTTAACGGCGCGTTATTTTTTTGGACTGAAGTGTTGCATTTCAAAAATGTTGAGGACGGAACTGTCACAATTTTTTTTTTGTATTGAAGTGGGCATTTTCCACCAAAAACTCAGGGATGAAAATGGCAGTTAACTCTTAGAAAAGCTAACAAAAAACAATTCTCAATCTGTTTTAGAAAGTTGCGACTAGAAAAGACAGAGGTTACTAATAGCAATGACGATGCTCATTATTTTTCTTTTAAAATTTGACATGACATTGCAAGTTATTTCATGTATTTTAAGGCAAAAGAAGTCGAAAATGGTTGAAGTGTTGAACTAGGGATGGCAATCAAACTCGAACTTGCTGGGTAAACCCGAAACTCGACATATTTGGGACGGGTTTGGGGTAGGTTAATCGGCTTTGGGACGGGTTTGGAAATAGTTTTTATTTTTTTTGCGGGTTTTGGACGGGTTTGGGATTTAGTGATATACCTTTTTACCCGACCCAATTACCCGATAAAGTGTACCCGTCTGCCCGATTGTATACCCGATATAATTTATTTTATATTATTAAATATGTATTTTTTTTTTAACAAAAATATTTGATTTCAAACAAAGCAACTTACATTAATATCGCAGGTAAGCGAGCAACAAGCTGCGCCGCTACCCCTTTCTGGATAGCAAACCCTAGCCTATGTATATATATGATATATCCATTTTTTACACATATAGCTATTCTATTCCGTATACATTGTAGTTATTTGATATATATTTTTATAATGACAATACAAAATGTAACCTGTTAGTAGTTACCCGATAGATACCCAATGGGTTTTGAGATAAGTATACCCAACGAGTAATCTTTTTAAATTAACGGGTTTACCCGATACCCGATGGGTATTTACCCGCTAGAAACCCGACGGACAAGCTTATCTAACCGGGTTTGGGTTTGGGTTTGGGATTACCTAAACCCGTCCCAAACCCGACCCATTGCCATCCCTATGTTGAACCCAATTTAAACCCGACCCGACTCGTAAGGTTAAAACCGGGTTATAATCCTATACTTTGAAATCAGCCAAAACGGGTTCGGGTTGAAATCGGGTTACCCCTTTACTAAATTAGGATGTGAGAGTGTAGGGAGAGGATACATTATACATACAGATAAAGTCTCCAACATAGAATGTATGATTGTTTGCCCACAAAGTGTAGTTGATGCCAGGGTTCCACCCACGGTTGGCGCCGACAATGTGATCGGTGGCGGAGACGGTGGTTGCTACGGCGGCGATAAGGAGGATAAGATGGGTAAGGTGTGAGGTGGACATTGTTGGGTGGTGGTGCCACTGACTGCCAGTGCCAGCATAGAATGAATACAGCCTGTGTGTGTTGTTTCTTCAATTATAGTAAAGTTTGGGGCCCATTTCAGGATTTGTTTGAATACCGTTGCTTTTATGAAAAAAAAAAAAAAATAGAGTTAAATTTCATTTTAGATTCCACGGTTTGTGTTATTTTATCAGTTTATTTCAAAGTTTTGAAACGTTGCCATTATAGTCTAAATTTTGAAACATTGCTATTTTAGTCTATTTGGTTAATTTTATCCCATTTTTCTGTTAACGAGAAGGACAATTCGGTCATTTTATATGGCCGAATTGCCCTTCTAGTTAGCAGAATTACATAAAAAATGACTGAATTGCCCTTTTGGTTAACAGAAAAAATGGATGAAGTTAACCCAGCAGACTAAAATGGCAACGTTTCAAACATTTGGACCAAACTGACAAAATGACCCAAATCACAGGACTAAAATGAAACTTAGAAAAAATAAGATGGTTTTGGACTTTTGGTGATTGCAATTTATAAAATGGGAAATTTGATGAAGTACACATTTTGGTTTAGGATTTACTATATGGATCAATCAAGTTGATTTTTTTATGGAATCACTAGAATCACTACCACATCAATTACGTCAATGTCACGAATAAATTTGAGTAATAACCATATACCAAATAATCGGGTGTACTAGAATAATTAAAACAAAAATTTTTAAAAAGTAAAAGAAGAAGAAGAAAGAATGTGATTGGTTAAACTGAGGTGCGCTCCACCATCGTCCTCACCTCCATCCTCGTTAACGCCGCCATTGGAATGGCGATGTTGTGAATGGCGCACCCATTAACAAGGGGGTGTGTGTAAGCTAACAAAATAGTGAGGTGGCAATGGTGATGTGGCTTGGGTGTTAATGGAGGAAGACTCAAAACCAGTTGGTCCGACCTGGTCTGAGCAGAGTTTCAGATGACCTGGCAAGAACCTGCAAGATCACAAGGAAGAAACACACCGTTAGCCTCGTCACAGGGAGGGGGGCTTCTCTGTGACCAAGCTCGGGCGTGAGAATAAGTATTTGTGAGGAGAGAAAAGGTCAGGAAGAGAGAGATGAGAGTTTAGAGAGAGAGTAGCGATTACCCTTGGTGTGGAGTCTTGGCGGGGTATTTATACTTTTGGGGGATGCTGACGTGGCGAGTTAGTTAGGGTCGGACCAGTCATTGTCATGGCGGTTAAAGCTGTGGGCCCCTAGTTAGTTACGTCGGATCAGGGAGTTGGATTGTCCCGTCTATGGCATTAGATACGATCCGATCCTTTGGGCTTTTGGTTCGGTTCTATATTTGTTGGGTGTTCGGTCCGACTGAGGACGTATCCTTTATGGTACGAGACTGAAGCTGTTTTCCTCTGTCGAGAATTAGGTTCGGGCGAGGAGATGGATGCGGATGCGACTAAGGCTTTGGAGAAGTACGTCCCTGAATGGTCGTTGGTTAATAAAGACAGGATTGTGGATGCTCTTTCTGCGAAGATGGCGCTATTTCATCTTGGAACCCCTGTTGAGCATGCATATCATAGAAAAATGAGTGGTCCGGAGCTTGGGAATGCTCTGATGCTAAATCAAGCTCAGTCTAACTCTCTAGTGGTTGAGACCTATAAACGTTGGGTTGAAGCAGAGTCAAATTGCCGCAGGTTTGAGCGCGAGGTTGCCTCTTTGAAGAGTGAGGATAGCATCCGGTCGAAGACGAAACAGGAGATCTCTACTCTTCGTTCTCAAGTGGATCGTCTGAAGGAGCAGGTCTCGGAAGCAAGAGAGGTTAACAAATTTTCACAGGCTTCGGCTGCAGCCGCTCATGAAGCTCAGGACAAGTCTCTTCAGGACCTGGAGGCTCTCAAGTTGAAGTTTGGTGTCTTAGAGAAAAAACTATCTGATGTCGAAGGAAGAAGCAAAGCGGAGCTGAAGGAGATGCGATCTTCCTACGACCAACTTCTGGCCGATCATCATCGCTTGATCATCGGTACGTTCATGAAACGCTTTTTACTGTTTTCTTTTTCTTCTCTTTTTAAAATCCTTTACTCCTTTTGCCAGATAAATCTGAGCTTGAGAGGGCTCGTGACAAGGCCATCAAGTCTCATCAGTCAACGATTGACGAAGCGAAGGGTATGTTAGTTCGTTGTGATGGTGAGATGGTCGAGTTGTATTGTAACAACTTGTATCAAAAGTCATATTTAATTAGTTAATTAATCTAATAGGAAACCCTAATTGAGAGACCCAAGTGATTTTGCACAAACCCTAATTTTTCCAGAATTTTCAGAATCAGGATTAGGGCCCCTAAAACTCAGGGGGGGTAATACCTAGTTAACGATTATCTAATTTGCGTGCGAAAGAAGTTGAATTAACGAAAACTGGCAACTCAGCAAGGCTAGTCCCAATCGTGGCAACCCTACACATAAAACAAAACTTTACGCGGCCCGCGTAAAGTTAAGCTTATTCTCACGCGGGCCGCGACACACCTAAAATCTGCCTATAAATAGAGGACGTCGGGACTTGAAATTTGGAATTTGAACGACGTAAATTCAAGTTTCGTAGAGGGAGTTATCGTCTGTTTACTCTCAAAAACACACACTAATCACGAAGTGCTGCTGCAATCAGGGTAATAACTCGATCGCTATTACGATTCAACATCCGATCGATTATAACTATCCAATGATTGTTTAAGTGCCGCTCAAATTGAGATTATACTTTATTAATTCATTGTGATTTCGACTTGAATGTTTGAGTACTGCTCGAATTCGGACTATACTCTGTCATTCGTTGAGAATCCACTGAATTATTGAGTATCGCACTAATAAATTGTTGTGAGGGTTTAATCTCGTGAATTGTCGTAACTGTTGTATTAGTTACTAACCTGTTGTGTGTGCATTGTTATTTAAATTAGGTTAATTCAGGCTAATCAGTAGGCTTATATTCTGCTCGTTAAAATTTACAATGTGAGTCATTATCTTTTTATCAAATCTGTTTACAAAAGTATGTTTATTTTCAAGATTATAATTGCAGTGATTAAGTATATGTAGTCACCAAATTACAGCCGGTATGTGGGGTATTGTGCACATTACTGTTTTTATCAATTTAGGTGGGCGAACCTAATTAATGATACTCGTTACTATTGGGTGAACGGACTCAATAGTAATATGACCACAGTCACCGAAACAAGTCGATGACAAGTACTGTGGGTATTTGGTTGAAATAAACATTGTAATCTCTCTTAATACTGTGAATTATAACAAAAGAGTCGTTTTTGTAAAATGAATGATTCACTCAGTATTTCCCGCTGACAAAACCTTTTTCAAACATGTTTCAGGTGATCTGTTGTGAGCAAAGGAAAAGTGCCGAGTAGCACTACAAGCTTAGAAAGTGGCTCAATGTAAATAAATAAAGAAACATGTTTTAAAGAAATAAAGGATTTCCTAGTGAAATCAAGTGTTTGTAAATTATGGGAATTATCCCTATATTCTATATAAACGAGCAGTTTTAAATGATCCTATTTTAAAAAGACTTCCGCTGTGATTAAATTAAATACCACGGGAATTTCTGTCCCGCGGCTCTTGAAACGGGTCAAACCGGGTCGGGGGCCGTGACAGAAAAAGGTGGTATCAGAGCCACTGATTTAAGCTTACTATTGATTTTAGCCTATTAAAATAATTAGGAAATTTAATTGTTATTCTGTGAAAATATATTTTATTAACTGATTAATTGTTGAGTTACAGTATGGGTAAACACAAGATTTCTGCTATCTACCACAAATTAGATACTGCACCCACAAGAAAAGGAACCTCTTCCTCCAAACACCCAGCAGATCTAGATGAAGGGATTTTTGTTCGTAAAGCAAACTATGAAAACCCTCTCACCCAAGAGAAAAGAAATTCGATTCTTAGAAAGGGACAAGAGAAAATAAAGAAAACCCAAGTCAAGAAAGTGAGGTTTAATTCAGAAATCCAGGAATTAGGCAATAAGTCACCTTGGGAAGATACCTTAGATGAAAAATGGGCAAACCTTTATATGCTAGCTACCGTAGCAGAAAATGCAAATCTCTAAATTTTAAAACCTGGTCTAGTAGAAAAGTAATACCCAGTAAATAAATAAATTATAGTGTGTTCACTTTTGTCACACCCCGATTTCCACGTGTCACCGGTGGGCCCGGTGGGGAGTATCGTGACGTCATGGTTGGCAACATAATAGTCAAACAACACAATATTATTAAGCACAGCGGAAGCAATTGAAAATATAATACAACCGAATTTATTATTGTAATACCAATTGTCACAATATTCGGAAGTTTATCCACAGAAGGATCGAACATAAAATGGAAACAGCAGTTCAACAGACTTTTAGGCATCTTAAGCTTGCGAGACTTCTATTGATGCTAAGGAGACATATCCAGCCAATTTCGTATAGTACCTGCATTTAGCCTTTTTGGAAAATACGTCAGTTTACACTGGTAAATACATTCAACTGACTCATTTTGGAAAAAGAGTTTGTAAATTGTTTTGAATGCACGTGGCACAAAATATCTTGACACATTGATTAAAATGCACAGAGGCAAAATTAATCTTTTTAACTTGGGAGAATTATTTAATATTATAATCTTGAGAACGATTTACATGTTACTTATGCGTTCAGTAGCCCGGACGTATCCGGGTTAAAGATCAATAGACACACCACAATTCTAGAGTTATACACTGACAGGTGTACGCCTACACCCCGTGCTCAGGTCGTGGCCATCTCGTAAGATGATGCCGAGGATATCCGGGACATGGTCATTAACCCCCCAAAGGCTGTAAAGTAATCACATCTGTTTAAAACGAGCCGATCAAATTATTCAATTAACCACCTAAGCGATGGAAGATTTGATGCCCGATCAAGCGGTACGCTATGTACCGTAACCCAAGCCCGTATAGGGAAAATAAGTTAAAAGTATTTACCTTTGCAAGTATAAATCCTTAATCGAATAAATTGCAGATAGCTTTTACTGGTTCTCTTAATCTGGAATGAAGGTTTAATATAACCTATTAGAATACTAACGGGTTTTTAATTAAGCTTAAGCTTAGACCGGTCAGTTTTAACGATACGGTTCGTACGCACGATTAAGCGAAGACCGGATAGAATGTGATTTAGACCCGACAAGTTTGAGGACTTGTTTAATATGGGTTTACTATTCACATTCTGGATTTTGAGATAAAAATGATATCGTTTGACCCGTTTCGGCTAGTTTATGCAAACTAGTTACATAAACCGAACCGAACGCGTATAATGCATAACGGGTAACCGAAAGGGTCGCGAACAGGTTTCCTAAGTTAATACGCTTTAAATATGTTGTGATATCATCATGATATCTTCCATAATGCCCAAAACGAGTTAAATCCCTAAATATGCCCCGTAGGGGTATTTCGGTCATTTTACGGGTTATAAAAGAGATTTATAATACTTCTGAGATACGGGTCTGATTTAATCAGCAAAATTATTAATTTTAACAGACCCCAACAGTAGGTGAAGAGTCTCATTTCCCAAAATGGTTTTAAACCCAAATTATGCGTTTAATACGCGTATGAAGCCGTTTTAAGCGACGTACGGTTTAAAATACCATTCTGAGTTTTCTGATCAGCAAAACAGGCTCAAAACACTCTATTTATTATTTTAAATCAGTGGCAATTGGATTGGTATCAAACGGATTCGTAAAACTCGTTTTATGGCCTAAAAGGGCATATTCGGTATTAACCGAATCAATGTGATAAGCCTAGCTTAAGATCAGTTTAAAAATAATTAAAAATCTTCAAAAATCCCAAAATATTATTTAACATCAGTGGGTAAAAGTTTTGGTACCGAAAATCGGGTTTAGATAGGCTATGCGCTAATCGCGCCGTTTAATTAATAAAAAGTTTATTATTTACGCTAATGCGCATATCTCCTAATCTAGACCTCCGTTTGACGTGAAAATTTATGTACATGTTTAATAATCAGTAACTAAGATTATTGTACTTCCACATTTTCAAAATTCTCGTTGTATGGTCATAAGGGCATTACGGTCCAATTTAAGCGATTAACGGAAACGTGTGCATGCATCGGATAATCAACGAAACAAGTACAGAGACTTATACTAACATGCAACCCTACTCTAATGAAGCACTAAGGCATCTTCGAATCAAACTAAAACGGGTCAGAACCGAAGTCAAAGCAAAAGTCAAGGTTTTGCGCCTTTCGGTTCCGAACCGGGTTTTAACAGAAATTTGTCGAGTCGGGCAAGCGTAGACAAGTTTTCATACTTATTACCATGTTATATTAAGGTTAAAACAGGTTACACACCTCTCGGATCATTAATCGTGCATTAAATCATATTTTGTAATTCTGTTGACTTTTTCGGTCAACGTTTGACCCGACAAACGACCTAGTTAGGTCTGGAATTGGTACGCGCCCCTATAAGGGTTTAATACCCATATAATTACCTATCTAACGGTATGTTTAATTCGACATACGACTGAGATATCGATACTAAATCACGAAGTCAAACGTTAAGCGCGATATATTGACTTTTAAGCTAGTAATGAAGCTAGAATTAATTGAGAAGGGATTAGAGACTTACAAACTGATTTATGGTTGCTTAGGAAGGCTCTTGATCAGCTTGGATGTTCCTTAGATGATCAGATTGTTTGCAAATGATGTGAGGAATGTTTGTGAATGAATGGGTTTCTTTATATACAAGATTCAAGCACCACCACAAGTTGACAACAAAGTCTAGGGCCATCCACAATTGATCAACACTTGTAACTAGTGTGTAGGGATGTCTAGGGGCCATGCACATGCAAGAGAAACCTGCTAAATGGGTCACAAATGCGCACAACAGGCTACTGCCCATTTTCTGTTGCTGGGGGTTGCTTTACGGACCGTAAGGCTCCCATGGTTGCGGTCCGTAAGGTAGTCATCAGACACAAAAATTGTTTGTTTGTTGAAGTTTTGAAAGGGTAACCCACTTGCATGATTTTTGGGACATCAATTGACATCTAGGGACCTTCACCAAGTGCTTAATACTGTATGTTACCCTACCATTTACATTTACATGCTTTGGATTCAGAAACAAGACCCGAAAACAAAGGTTTATCATTGCTTTTCTTTGTGGGATCAAGTCACGCATTATCAATTCCACTATTGGCAATAATTCCCTGAATTGAGGGTATAATAGATGTGTAAATATTAAATCGGGTCTTGGGATTTATAATTGGGGTGTTCAGAGGTAAAAATTAACATGACGCCACTCTAAATCCTGCCGAAACATCTTTATCTAATCCGGGTTTTCCGACGCGTTTTGTCTTTAAATGGCACGTGTCGTTATTTTTTTTAACACGAATTTTTCGAGGTGTTACATCCTCACCCCCTTAAAATAAATCTCGACCCGAGATTTACTGAAACAAGTAAGGGTACTCTTCTTTCATCGTGGATTCAACCTCCCACGTGAAATCGGGACCTCTACGGGCATCCCATTTGACCTTAACAAAAGGTATATGCTTTCTCCGAAGCTTTCTTACCTGTCGATCTTCAATCGACACAGGTTTCTCCACGAATTTTAAGCTCTCGTCAATATGCACATCTGTATGCGGCATGACATGTGATTCGTCAGCGGAACATTTCTTTAGATTGCAGATGTGGAACACATTGTGAATTCCACTGAGCTCTTCCGGTAAATTCAACTTGTAGGCAACTGACCCGACACGTTCGATAACCTCGAAAGGTCCTATGTATCTTGGGCTTAGTTTGCCCTTCTTACCAAATCGCATCACTCCTTTCCAGGGTGACACTTTAAGTAGAACTTTTTCACCTACCTCGAAGTGAAAATCCTTACGACTAGGATCAGCGTAACTCTTCTGCCTATTCCGGGCAGCTTGGAGATTGTTACGAATCTGGACAATCTTGTCCGTTGTTTCAAACACGATCTCTGGTCCTGATAACTGGACCTCTCCAACTTCCGCCCAACAAACTGGCGATCTACACTTTCTACCGTATAATGCCTCAAAAGGCGCAGCCTTTATGCTGGTATGGTAGCTATTGTTGTAGGAGAATTCGATCAATGGTAGGTTCTTATCCCAGCTACCTTCCAATTCGATCGCACATGCACGTAGCATGTCTTCCAACGTTTGAATAGTACGCTCACTCTGACCGTCTGTCTGAGGATGGTAAGCCGTACTAAAGTTCAAACGTGTGCCCAAAGATTGTTGGAAACTCTTCCAAAAGTGTGACGTGTACCTAGTATCCCGGTCAGAGATAATAGCTACAGGTATGCCGTGTAAGGCTACAATCTTATCAACATATAACTGGGCTAACATATCGGAGCTATAAATCTCCTTGATGGGTAGGAAATGTGCTGACTTAGTTAGTCTGTCAACTATAACTCATAACGTATCATTTCCTTTCCTTTTCTTGGGTAACTTGGTAATAAAATCCATAGTTACCATTTCTCTACTTCCACGTAGGAAGTTCAGGCTGTTGTAGCAAACCTGATGGTTTCTGATGCTCGGCTTTGACTTGCGCACATGTCAAGCATTTAGCTACATGGGTGGCTACGGACTTTTTCAAGCCTATCCACCAATAATTTTGCCCTTAGATCCTGGGTAGCTGATGGCAAATTCTTAATCGTTGCCTAATTGGAGTTGCGGCATGTATGCATAAGCAATATGAACCGTCTTCCTTATTTAATAATATAAAACCCTCAGAAGATTGAGTCAGGTTTTATGTGCCTATGTTTTAAAACCTAATAAATCAAGGTTTCGATTTTTCCATAATCCATATGGAGTTTTCACAATACTCTAGCCCACGGCGGGATACAAATCTTAATTCTACCTGCCTTCCAGGAGGTAAGCAGGGAAAACTTTTGAAAAGATAATTAAGATACAAGGAGGCTACAGAGATTTTCCATATCTCAGGCTCCAGTTCATCCATCATTGTTCGTGTCACATGAGTGACACTTTTATGTTATAAGTCCACGACTTCCTTAATCGGGAACATTTACTTGGAAATTTTTTTTTCCATTTTTGGATATCTTCTTTGAATACTACTAGTCGACTTTAGTATAATATGATCATTGGGATATCTTAGGGGTTCCATGTATTAAACCTCCATGCTGATCAGACATGGAAATAATCTATGGGACACACTAGGATACGCCAATCCTCATATGACACTTTTATCAAACATAGTTTGGCATTCGCAGGCGATAGAAAACAATGAGAAAAATAATTAAAATAACATATGTTGTCGTACTCTATACAAAGAAAGAGTGCTCTTAGATTTTCGGAAGGATTCCTTGCCGATTTATAAGAATCGGTTACTATGGTTTCCTTGGTAGTTATACCTTGTGGATGATAAAAATTTTTTTTGCTAAGTTTATAGTTCATGAAGATTTATTATTGCCTGTTTTTAAAAAAAACAGGACACTTAGCAGGAATTATCATTGATAAATGATAAGGAAGTTTATTGTACAAGTGCTTATATTTAATTAATAATGGAAGTTTCACAAACTAGGCACCTAGCTCAGTTGGCTAGGCGCGTGAAAGGGTGCGGCCGGCCTAGACCCAGGTTCGATTCCGGGGACGGCCAGTTCCACCATTTTTTTATGTACAATATTAATTAATCGCACGGATACGTGTAATTATGAGAGTTGTCTCATAAGGAGTCTTGATAATTAATTGCTTCTTATTACCCACAATACGGGTTTGATTTTTATCACTATATTGAGTCCTTGTATTTAACGTAACTAGGACATCAAAAATGATTCCTTATGGATATAAAACATCCATCTAATAATGCTGAAGCAGTCTCAGAGGTATACAGGCTTCTTACTGAACTTTCGTTGCTTTTTATTAAGCCTGTACTTGCTCTCTTTCTCAGATTTCTGGAAGTTATTCTCCTTCTTTTGGTTCATCCCTCATATACGAAGTGTGAACAAAATCTCCTCATGAGCAATATAACCATGGTTTTTAATGAGATTTAGAGCGAGAAGAATTCGGCTCTTTGGATTGTCTCATGACCTTTCTATGGTCCTTCCATTTGTTGCGTCAACCACAGCCTGGAGATTAACTTCATTGATATTGAGGTTTACGTTTGTAGTTTTATTAACTTTCGTCGCCTTATTAGTATTGCGACTTTCGTCTACCTCATCCGAGTTTTCCATACTCGAAACTTGGTACTAATCACCAAGATTTAACCATTATTAGTCATCATCCTGATGACCTGATGTCACGGCCCACGACCCGGTTTGACCCGTTTCAGGAGCCGTGGCAGAAAATACTGCGGTATTGATTTAATTGAGTTTAACAGCGGAAACAGGATCGCTTAAAGCTAAAATTTTTCCCCGATTATTTATTTCACAATTCGGGATAAAACCCCGATAATTTACAATATTATATTTTTACTATAAAAGTGTGATATTACAAAATCATTTATTTATTTTATATTGAGCCACTATCTTAAGCTTGAAATGCTCCCCAGCACTTTTCCTGATTTACAACAGATCACCTGAAACATGTTTGAAAAAGGTTTTGTCAGCGGGAAATACTGAGTGAATCATTCTATTTTGCATAATGATGCATAGTTATCAATTACAGCATAAGAGCGATTACAATGGCTTCTATCTTATTTTTATCTGGCATTCTGTCACAATGGTGACAAGTCACAATGGTGACGATGGTCATACCACTATTTAGATCAATGAACCTAAATAGTGACGATTATCCCTGTAGGTCAATGAACCCAACAGTGATTATCCCGAGTAGGTCAATGAACCTAACTGGGAGACAATTAGTAATGTGCACAATACCCCACTAACCAGTAATTCAAGATATCCACGACTTAGTCCCTGTAATTATAATCTTGAAAATAATTTGGAGTATTGTAAAATATTTAATAAAAATAACTCACAAACGGTGAGAATAGTTGTATAAAGCAATTTGATAAAAAGAGAATAACTCACAAACTGTGAGAAAAGAAGAATGACTCACATTGCAGATTTATACGGGCAGAGCCTAGCCTACTGATTAGCCTTTTATCCTAATTTCAATAAAAAGCACACAATTTGGGGTTAGTAATCAATCCAGCTTTTACGATAACTCACGAGATCAAATTCTTACAATGAATGTCAAAATGCAATACTTTGTCCATCGAATTAACGATGATCCATTGAATTAACAATGAACGACAAGGTATAATACTTTACCCATCGAATTAACGATGATCCGTTGAATTAACAACGAACGATAAAGTATAATACTTTACCTATCGAATTAACGACAATCCGTCAAATTAATGACGAACGATAAAGTATAACCCTAATGTGGGCGGCACTTAAACATTCATTGGATATTTGGATCAATCGGACAATGAATCGTAGCAGCGATTGTGCTAATACCCTGATTGCAGCTTCAATTTAGTGCCTGTGTGTGTTAATTGTGAGTATTTGGAAGATATCTCCGCGCCTGAAGTGAATTTCTTCGTCGAACGAACGTACAGAAGCAAGTGCCAATGTCTGCTATTTATACACAAAACTTGACTAGCTTACGGACCGTAAGCTTATCAATGTTGAGGTCCGTAAGGCAGCATACGGACCGTAAGCTTGGTGACCTTACGGTCCGTAAGGTACACTTCATGCTTAAATTGTTGCCACGTGTGGGACTAGCTCAGATGAGTCGACATTTTCTGAAATTTCAACTTGGAGAGCACGTAATTCGGATAATCGTCAAGTAAGGAATGCCCCCCCTGAGTTTTGGGGGCCCTAATCCTGATTCTGAAAATTATGAAAATTGTAGGGTTTACACAGAATCACTTGGGTGTCTCAATTAGGGTTTCCTATTGGTCAAATTACTTTAGTAATTATGACTTTTGATGAGAGTCGTTACATTCTCCCCAACTTAATAAAAATCTCGTCCTCGAGATTTACTGGAATAATTGAGAATACTTTCTCTTCCTTTTTGGTTTCCAGTTCCTAAGTATATTAGGATCCTGTCTTTGAATCCTACATTACTTAACATTATTGGTTACTTTATATCTTGGAAAGGTACTACCAAAGATTCGTCTGATAGATATTTCTTTGAGATTGGATATATAAAATATATCAGGTATTTCAACTAACCTTCCTGGTAGTTGTAAGTAACTGGTCCAATATGTTGAATTTACTGGAAATGATCTTACATAATTTGGTCTTAGATTTCCTTTCTTACCAAATCTGACCACTCCTTTCCAAGGAGATACTTTTAATAGTATTTTGTCTCCAACTTGAATTCCAACGACTTTTATCTATTATCTGCATAATTCTTATGACTATCTCTTGCCGTTTTTAGCTTTTCCTTTGTGATACTGAATATCATAATTGTAGTCACTTAGGATTTTCATCCATCTTCTTTGCCTCAAATTCTTTTTGCCCAATTATATATATCTAAACTTCTTATAATCCGTATAGATAGTATCCTTACTTCCATACAGATAATGTTTCCAAATCTTAAGGCAAAAATTATGGTTCTAATTCTAACTTATGAGTGGTATAGTTCCTTCGTACCTTTTTCAATTGTCTTGAGGTATACACAATTTCCTTTTTGCGTTGCATTAAGGAATATCCAAATCCTAGCTTTGAAGTATTACCTTATACTCCAAAAATCTTCAATTCCTTAATGTCTATAATACTAAACCTACAAAATTCCTAATTCCCATTGAGGTTTACAGAATCTTCCATTTGGTAATCACTGCTATCTTAGTAAGATCTAAGTGAATACCTTCATGGTTCACCATATGACCTAAAATTGCACTTTATCCAAAATTTATTCTTCAAAATTTTTTTTTGGGAGTAAAGCTTTTCTTTTTCTTAATAACCAATATTGTGCTAACCGATAAGGTTCCCTGGCTTATCGGTAAAATTCCTGGAATTTAGATAAATTTTAAATTCTATCTTCATGTAATCCAGGTAATTCTTCTGGAAATATATCTGGGTATTCTAAAACTATAGAAATTTCCTTAAATTCTGTATCTTTAGTATTAATGATTACTGAAATCATATATACTATTTCTGGCTTTCGTTCATAATTAGCAATATCCATTACTGATATGAACTTCATAAGCTTACATGATTTATCTCTGGTAATCATAATTACTTCTCTGATGGTTGATTGAATTTCTAAGGAATTCTGATCACAGATAATGATCACATCATTCAACTAATTTCATATGTAATAGGGTTGCAGAAAACTTATAACTTATTTCTAGGTTCTGCATAACCTTATCTATTTTAACTGAATTCCCATTTGCCGTTTTTAATATAGAAATTTATCTAATGCTGGTTAACGGTAAGTTAAGAGTTTGGCAGAGTAAAGTATTTATAAAACTTTGGTTTGCACCAGAGTCGAATAATACTTTCATGTAAACATTGTAAGCTAAGAACATACCGGCTATCACATCTGGAATCATCTCGGCTTCATGAGTAGTCAACTGAAAGGCTCTCGTATTCCTTTTTGCTCCTTCTGCTGGTTTGACTTGATTGTCAAATGGTTTATTCAGTTTTGGACAATCAGGCCTAAGATGTCCAGTTTCTCTACAGTTGTAGCAAACTGAAAATTTCTTCCTCCTACAATCTTCTTCTTGATGCCCCGGAATTTTGCAAAAATTGCAATATCCTTTGCATCTTCCAAAATGCTTCCTTTTGCAAAAATTGCAAAATGGACTAATAGAAGATTGCCCATTCCCTCCTTTCTTGAAATTGTTATGGTTACCCGAACGAAATTCTTGGGTAATCTTTTGGGCTACTTCCTTCCTTCTATTTTCTTCTCTTGTCCGTACTAGCTCGTCAGTCATAGTATTGGCTAAATCCACCGCATCATCAATCGTGCGAGGTTTCGCAGCTTTGACGATATTACGGATTTCGGAAATTAATCCCCAAATATAACGAGAAATAAGTACCGGCTCTGGCGAAGCCAGGGTTGGTACTACTCGAGCATATTCGAAGAATGTCGTAGTATACCCTCGACAATTTACATCTACCATCCTATGGGTTAGAAACTTATTTGCCATTTGATCTTTTTCATACTCGGGACAGAATTTTCTTTCTACAACGCTCTTAAATTCTTCCCAGTCCATAGCATACGCCATCCTTCTTCCTTTTGCTTGTAACATCGTATTCCACCATTCTAGCGCCACTTCTTTGAAAAGGTTTGAAGTGTACATAACCTGATCATCCTGAGCACATTTACTTATGGCAATTACTGCCTCGGTTTTCTCTAACCAACGCAGTGCTGCAGTCGCTCCTTCATTGCCTGCAAACTCAGTGGGTTTACAAGCAAGAAATTCTTTGTAAGTGCAACCAGGCGTTGCAACTTTCCTTTTCTTAGGGAGCGGAGCTTGCCGTGGTTCATTATCATGATTAACATGATTACCGCCTCCATTTACGCTATTACTGAAATTATCTTCAGAAATGCGTTTACTAGGAACAACTTGTTGAGGTTCGATTGGATTTTTAACAGCAGCAATGATTGCTGGTATAGCATTGGCTATCCCTTGAGCAACTATTCCTGGAATAGTGTTGGCTATCTCTTGAGCAATGATATTTTCTATATCTTGCCTAGTCACATATTGGTTCCCCGATTGTTGCTCAGATTGATTACCCTCATTAACTGGTTGATTATTAGCGTTTTCCATCTGATATCTATTTTATAGATACATAATTAGTATAAAGGAAATAATCCAATGTCACAATTTAGTTGCACATAATCACATAAATGAATATACAAACAAAATTGTAACTTTTCTAATATTTCCTTATATCATGTTTCTATATACACCCGTTTTATTATTTATTTTACACATACTGATTTTACTATTACTATTACACAAACACAGTTTCATAATCCCCTATCCTTTATCAGATGATGTTCTAGTAGCGGCGTTTCTTCTCGTCGTATTTCCAGGAGATTTGTCCCAAGGTCTCTTGGATTCTATTCCCAGCATCCATGTTGTCAAAATGATGAAGTTCAGTCCTATTCTTGTTACTTATTGGTAAATTTGGTAAAGGTTCTAGATGGTACTTAGGAAAAAGCCTATAAGGATGGTTTTGTAACAGTATTTCATTATCCAACCATTCTTCTATATTCCAGTTATTTGAAGAATTTGGAATAGATGGTTCTAAGTTCATAAAATTATTTTCATTAACAGGTTTAATAGTATCATCGTTTGCTATTATAAAATCTAGTTCTTCTTGAGATAGTAACTCTTCAATTTGCCTAGAGCTTTCCCCAATTTCCATTTTCTTAGGCTTAGGTTTCTCGAGAGGTAAAGCGTTAATTTCTATAGGTCCTTCTATGTCTGGAATATACCTATTAAAATCTCTGGAAACTTCTATTCTTACTGGATAGAGATTTAAATTCTGAAGGGCTTCCGACAAATCACTCATGCTGTTTAGCAACATACACACAATTACTAAGTCATAACAAAATTTTATAGAACAACTTTTTAAATAGTATTTCATACTACCAAATCAAATATAAATTAAAACATACTAGGTTTTATTTGTAATTTATTTATAAATTTTCTAGACTGTAGATAAAATACTAAATTTTAAATCAGAATATTTAAAGATTTATATTTATTATTACAGTAGTTAACATATAAAAATCTATATATTAAATAAGTATGATGACTTAATTTATATATATTAACTAGTCATTATCATGGTGGATATTGGTTAGTGCTGCCTTGTTTAAGCATAGGTGATCAGTCCATGCATAACTAAGGCTAGGTTATCCAATATCTGCCTTTGATAATAACCCTAATATTTTAAAAATAATCTTAATACCACTACTATTAATATATTAAAATTATTAACAAAAATTTTAAATAAGAGTATACTTCAAATATAAAATATTATTTCTTTACCATAATATAGTAATACTATATTAGGTAATTCCATATATTAATCAAATAAATTTATATAATGTTTTTCGATTAACAAATATTACAATAAAAATATGCCCATATTAAAATTAACAAATAGCCAGTTAATAAAACACATAATTATATAATTTGTAATCAGGAAAAATTAAGTATTTCTAAATACTTAATTAGCTTAACCCAGTGGCTCTGATACCACCTTTTTCTGTCACGGCCCACGACCCGGTTTGACCCGTTTCAGGAGCCGTGGCAGAAAATACTGCGGTATTGATTTAATTGAGTTTAACAGCGGAAACAGGATCGCTTAAAGCTAAAATTTTTCCCCGATTATTTATTTCACAATTCGGGATAAAACCCCGATAATTTACAATATTATATTTTTACTATAAAAGTGTGATATTACAAAATCATTTATTTATTTTATATTGAGCCACTATCTTAAGCTTGAAATGCTCCCCAGCACTTTTCCTGATTTACAACAGATCACCTGAAACATGTTTGAAAAAGGTTTTGTCAGCGGGAAATACTGAGTGAATCATTCTATTTTGCATAATGATGCATAGTTATCAATTACAGCATAAGAGCGATTACAATGGCTTCTATCTTATTTTTATCTGGCATTCTGTCACAATGGTGACAAGTCACAATGGTGACGATGGTCATACCACTATTTAGATCAATGAACCTAAATAGTGACGATTATCCCTGTAGGTCAATGAACCCAACAGTGATTATCCCGAGTAGGTCAATGAACCTAACTGGGAGACAATTAGTAATGTGCACAATACCCCACTAACCAGTAATTCAAGATATCCACGACTTAGTCCCTGTAATTATAATCTTGAAAATAATTTGGAGTATTGTAAAATATTTAATAAAAATAACTCACAAACGGTGAGAATAGTTGTATAAAGCAATTTGATAAAAAGAGAATAACTCACAAACTGTGAGAAAAGAAGAATGACTCACATTGCAGATT
>JARYGA010053374.1:0-38386 GCA_030545235.1 Helianthus tuberosus
ATATTTACGGGCAACAACCTCCGTCGCCGCCACGTTTGTATTTCCGCTGCGACGTTTTTGGGGTGTGACAAAAATCCTCCCTTAACAAGTATAGCGCTATAGGAGTAGCACACCGCCCCGTTTGTTGGGCCACTGTTAAGTATTCAATCTTTATGGTCTTATTCACTTCGGTGATAAGATTACGCTAGTGGACACTTTGGGTTGATTTTTAGCTATTGCATGCCAGTATATGATTTCATGATTAGTATACTTTAAACATCTGGATTTGAGACTTTATTCATACTTATGCTATGCTATGTAGACAAACTAGTATGCTCATTGACATAATTTGTGTTGACGGATATTTTATACATGTTGCAAACAATATATGATGACGCGATACGAGAAAACTACTTAGGGCGGACTAGATACTCACCAAAGCTATTTATGCAGTTCCGTATGTTTTAGTCTTGAAACTTGCAAATTGTTGTATTTTTCTTTCCAAACAATGTATTGTACTATTCAAATATATGGAAATGAAACTTTAAATTTTAACTAGGGTTATTGGATTTTATCACTCTTAACTAATAGGTATTGGTTGCCGCCACTCCCAAGTATCACAATGGCTCTCACCACTCTCAACTTAACACTTTGTGTGTTCTGTCATTCAGGTTGAGTGGTTTTTGGCACCCTTTTTGTTTTTTAGGAGCAGATGCACCTGTAGTCATTAGTAATTCACAAAGTGTTAGCCTAATATCACCAGTAACACAAGTCAAACACTAAGACATGCTCACCTGTGGGGTGACACAACACATAAAGTGTTAAGTTGAGAGTGGTGGGAGTCAAAGTGATAGTTGGGAATGGCAGTAACCAATACCCAATAGTTGAGAGTGATAAAATCCAATAACCCTTAGTGTCGCAATCTAGTGTTATGGTGCTTTTGAACAATTTATTACGTCTCGCCTCGATGTTTCCGTTATCGGTTGGGGTGTGACAATTATATTCATAATTTTGTAATAACCAATATTTTTAAAGTTATAAGATAAAAACAAAGTATGTTATTTTTTATAAAATTAATTAAAATTGTTATATTTTTTTAAATTGTTTGTTACATTTTTTGATTAATATGGATTACAAAAACCTAAAGCGACACGTGTATACAATTCTACTTTAAAAGCTTTTAATTTAATAATTACGAAATACGAAAAAAATGTTAAAACAATGAATAAAATAGAATAAATACATAAACAATTATTATGTAAGAAGTTAGGATAAACTATAAAAATTAGGAGTGCTAAATGGATTGACTTTGCAAGTTCAACTTGAACACGACCCGAACCTAAAAATCGTGTCATACGTATAAACCCAAATATGACCCATATATTTGCGGGTTGACCCAAACACAACCCGTTCAACTTGAATTTTTTTTTCTGCAAATTAATATTTTAAAATTAATATTTAGTACAACAAACAAAAATGTATATAATAAAATTCCATTTAAACTAGAAAATCTTATGGCAATTTCTCTTTTTAAATTTTAATTATGGCATAAAGACATACCCAATTTAATTTATGACATAAACCATATCGTAAAAAAATATATTATAAATAGGTTAAATATAACAACCCTCCAAAATTATTTTTCGATACCCTAATATATTTAGAACACCTTAATACGTCCTAAAATACACCTTGTATAGGAAAACCGAGCCAAAATATCTTATACAATTAAAAATTAAATAAAAATCAATTTTTATAATTTGTCGCGGGCCGCGAAGACTTACCCTCCATCTTACGCGGGCCGCGAGCGCCTGGACATGCGGCATAACCCGGAAGCCGCCACGTGTCAACACGTGGCGAAGCTAGATCGGTGACAAATCAAAGCTAGGCCCTACGAACTCTAGGTCGCGGGGCGCGAAGGCCACTTGTGTGGTCTACGCGGGGCGCGAGGGACGGCAGAATCAGCCCTATAAGAAGAGGGCATCGACAGTTCAAATCCGTTGCTCATTCCCTCGATCTCTCTCTCAATTTCTCTATAGTAGGCATTATACCCTACCCTAAATAACGAAGTTCTGCCTCGTTGTAAGCATTGTAACCCCCGGTTACGTATTAGATACGCTGCCCGATTGATCTAGGATTCCGTAACGGCTGTCGAGGTTCTGCCCGACGTAGTCGTTGGAATTCTGTCTCGGGGAGGGTATTACTAATGTAAATATTGGGTTATTATACCAACGCGTGTGCATTGTGTAATTAATAGATAATCACCAGGAAATTATAAAGGAAAACCCTAAAGTTGCAATGTGAATAATCTCCTTTTTGCAAACTATTTTCACAAAACCTTAAATATTTTATAATATGATTAGCAGTGATTGAGTCTTTGTAATTCTTCAATTACTGCCGGTATGTTGGGGTTTTGTATACAAAATGTGGAACACGTTACCATTGGACAAAGAGTTAGCCAATGTGTAATATGACCCACCAGTCAGGATTGACAGTACTGAATGAGTAATTGTGTAGATATAAACATTGTAATCGCTCTCAATACTGTAAAGTGATAAAACTCTTCTTGATTAAACTGAGATTCACTCACTGGTATTTCCCACTGACAAAATGTTTTTAAACGCGTTTCAGGTAAAAAAATGTGAAAGCCAAATAGAAGCCAGCTGGACAGCACTGAAGGCTTGGAAAAGTGGCTATAAAAGTTACCTAAATAAAGAAGATGCTTTATTTCAATAAAATATGGTTTATCCCTATAAATCAGTTGTAATGAAAACTTGGATTTTATCCCAATATATTTGTTAATATAAACTGTGGTGTTTTAATCTGATAAAATATTTCCTAACTACGGTCCTGATGTAAATTCCGCTGCCAAATGATAATAAACACCGATACCACTGAATCTGATCTCGCGGCCGCCCGTTCCCGGGTGATTAGGGGACGGGGGTTGCGACAGAAGGTGGTATCGGAGCTAAGCCACTGATTCAGCCACAGAAATGTCCTGCTGACACCAAAATATTATTCAATATGTTAGGAAATTATTTACGGAACTACGTGCATATCTGTATATTATTGTTATGTGGTATTTGACTATTTTTTAGTTTATAGTATGAGCGACCAAGGACCTTCAGACGCTTACCGTCAGTTGTCCAGCTCACCTAGGGACGAAGTCACCTCTTCACAGCCTACCCTATCAGGGTATTCGGCTGACAACGAAGATGGGATATTTATGTTCAAGGCCCAATCTGAAGAGCCATTCCCTCCCAAGAAGAGAGGATCGTTCAGCAGAGGAGCGCATGAACGTAGAAAAATGATGAAAAAGTTACAACAATAGCGAGCTTTAGCAGCCGCTAAGAGAGAAACGGATGCTCACACCCAGGATATGCTCAATAGGAGTCTAGCAAATTTTCATATCCTAGCAACTACAGCTGCAGACCCTAATCTAGAGCAACTCATAGCACCCCAGCCGTTACCACTGTTTCCCACACAACCAATGAAAATTGAAGCCAACCCAGAAAACCAAATCCCGGAACCTGCCTTTGACCCAGCCGAAATACCTAGAATACCAACACCCCATCTCTCAGACCCAGACTAAGACCCATGGTTTGACGACCATAGGGATTACCAACAACGCTACCCAATACCTGACGAACCCATGCCAAACCTAGCAGCCTACCCAGACTTGGACCCTCTAGACCCATACTATGATAATGACCAATACATCAGGGAGATTCTAGAAAACCCTTACCCTTACGAGGAACCCATGCCCCAGTACCAGCCCCTGCACCACCCATGAGCACAGAGAATGTGCAAGAACTCCGAACCTTTGGTGAGGAGATTTTAGAAGGAAGTGAGAGGATGAGGCAGATAGGAGAACGACTCGTCTGGAAATATGACGAGCGTAATATGGAATTTTGGATGAACCCGTACCATTAATAGTAATAATATATATATATATATATATAATATGTGTGTATGTTTGAAAAAAAATATATAGACAATAGCTACGGATGCATAATAGTATTGTAATTTTATATTTCAGTTCCAATTTGTACTAGACGCATAATATATATAAAATAGAGTAAAAAGTCGCAATGTTCGAAGATTTTGATCAATATGTTTGTTGTGTGATTGTTTGCATTAAATATTATTTTGTAATATTAATACGTGGCAAATGTTTAAAATTCAGATGGACAACAAAGTGAACCAGGAAAACCAGAATAACGATAACCTGAATAACAATAATAATGGAAACCAAGTGGATAACAGTGCCATCCAACACATAGTGGCACAACAAATTATAGACGTGATGCCATATATTATCAAAACGGTTAAGAAAGCGGATAATAAAAGTAATAATGGCAGTAAACGACCTACTGAACCTGAACACAATGTAAACAATGGACCCATACTTCAAGTGCCCATTCCCAAAAGAAGAAGAACCATGTCTTATGGTTGTTCTTATAAAGAATTCTGGTCTTGTAAACCAATGAAATTCTCGGGCAATGAAGGGGCTGTTGCAGCCTTACGCTGGATAGAAAATACTGAGGCAGTCTTGATAATAAGCAAGTGCGCGGAAGAGGATAAGATAATGTTTGCCTCCAATCTGTTTAAGAACTCAGCTTTAAAATGGTGGAACACTATCCTTTAGTCTAGGGGAAGTGATCGAGTCTACAATATGGAATGGGAGGAATTTAAAAACATGGTGGAAAGGAAATTCTGCCCTCCCAATGAAAAAGAACAGATAGCAAATAAGTTCTTAAACCTTAGAAAGACTGGAGTGGATAGTAAGGGTTACACTACTTTATTTTTCGAATATGCTAGAATAGTGGCAACCCTTGCATCACCTGAACCAGTATTAATCTCCCGCTACATCTGGGGATTAATCAGCTAGATTAGGCATGTAGTCAAGGCAGCTAGACCACAAACCATAGAAGAAGCTGTAGAACTAGCAAACACATTGACTGATGAATTAGTACGTACCCAAGAAGAGAACCAGAGGAGGAACCTAGCTTAGAAACTTACCCAAGAATTTCGTTATGGAAATTCCAACCGTGGGAAAAATGTAGGTTCTACTTCTGCTCCTTATTGCAAATATTACAAAAGAAAGCATTCTGGAAGATGCTCTATATATTGCAATTTTTGCAAAATATCTGGACACAAGGAAGAA
Source organism: Helianthus tuberosus (assembly GCA_030545235.1). NCBI lineage: Eukaryota > Viridiplantae > Streptophyta > Magnoliopsida > Asterales > Asteraceae > Helianthus > Helianthus tuberosus. The sequence goes on from JARYGA010053374.1 coordinate 5,147, forward strand.
GACTGTAGGAAGAAACCTAACAATAGGATATGCTACAACTATGGAGAACAAGGTCATATCAAGCCAAACTGTCCGAAACTAGCTCCAGCTACGAACAAGAAAAATACTAAAAATGCTAGGGCATTTGTTTTGACTGCAGAAGAAGCCAAGATAATCCCGGACGTGATCACCGGTACTTTTTTAGTTAATGATGTTTTTGCTAAAGTATTATTTGACTCTGGTGCAAACCAAAGTTTTATTAATACTTCATTTTGCAAACTTCTCAACCAACCATTAACTAAACTCCCACAAGAATGTCTAGTAGAAACAGCAAATGGGGAAACCATTAAGATTTCTGAAATCTTGCAGGGAGCAAGAATAGAATTTTTAAATCAAAGTTTTATTGCAAACCTTTACCCAATGAATCTGGCAGGATTTGATATTGTATTAGGAATGGATTGGTTAATAGCCAATAAAGCCAGTATTCTATGTGATCAAAAGTCAATCCAAGTAAATTCACTAAGGGGTGAAAAGATCACAATTGAAGGAGATAGGCCATCTAGATCCACAAAATTCATCTCAGTGATGAAATCAACCAGCTATGTAAGAAAAGGATCATTAGTGTGTTTGATTTCCATAATCATTACCACTAAAGGAAAAAAATTGAAAGATATTCCGGTAGTATCTCAATTTTCAGATGTGTTTCCAGAAGAATTACCAGGACTACCTCTAGACAGGGAAGTTGAATTTAGAATTCATGTGCTACCAGGAACAACACCAATTGCCAAATCACCCTACCGCTTGGCACCAGCAAAAATGCAAGAATTAAAGAAGCAACTAGACAAACTACTGGAGAAATGATTCATACAGCCAAGTTCATCGCCATGGGGAGCGCCGATTTTATTCGTCAAGAAGAAAGACGGGTCAATGCGAATGTGCATTGATTACCATGAATTGAATAAAGTCACGATTAAGAATCGGTACCCATTACCGAGGAATGATGATTTATTTGATTAGTTACAAGGAGCTCGATTTTTCTCTAAAATCGATTTACGCTCAGGATATCATCAATTAAAGGTACAGGAAGAGGACATTCCTAAGACCGATTTCAGAACGAGGTATGGCCATTATGAATTTACTGTCATGCCATTTGGTTTAACCAATGCCCCAGCCGCATTTATGGACATGATGAACCGAATATGTAAACCATATTTGGATAAATTCATAATTGTCTTTATAGATGATATTCTCATTTACTCTAAGAGTAAAGAGGAACATGCAGCGCATCTGCATGCACTCCTAAATTTGCTGAGAAAAGAAAAGCTTTATCCCAAGTTTTCAAAATGCGAATTTTGGTTAGAACAAGTGTAGTTTCTTGGACATTTAGTCAATCATAAAGGAATTCATGTGGATCCCACAAAGATTGAGGCAATTACTAAATGGAAAACCCCTGAGTCACCAACCGAGGTTAGAAGTTTCCTATGATTGGCCGGTTATTATAGAAGATTTATTCAAGATTTTTCTAGAATAGTCATTCCCTTAACTAAGCTAACCTGTAAAACTATTAAGTTTGAACGGGGACCAAAACAAGAAGAAGCCTTTAGAATTCTTAAGCAAAGATTAACCAACGCACCCATACTAGCGTTACCAAAAGGAACTTAAGACTTTGTAGTCTATTGTGACGCTTCTAAGTTAGGTTATGGATGTGTATTGATGCAACGTCAAAAGGTTATAGCATATGCATCTAGACAACTTAAGAATCACGAAGAAAATTATTCAACCCATGATTTAGAGTCAGGAGCTATAATTTTTGCCCTGAAAATTTGGAGACATTACCTTTACGGTAGTAAGTTTACCATTTTCACAGATCATAAGAGTTTAAGGTATGTTTTCGGGCAAAAGGAGTTGAATATGAGACAGAGACGCTGGATGAAAATACTTAGTGATTACGATTGCAATATCCAGTATCATGCAGGAAAGGCTAATGTAGTAGATGATGCTTTAAGTCGAAAGTATCATGAAAAGCCAAAAAGAGTACGTTCTCTTAAATTAAATCTACAGGTAGATTTAAATGAACAGATTAGAAAGGCACAAGAATCAGTAATCAAGGACGATACTGAGAAACTAAAATGAATGATTAAGGAACTAGATCAAGGAACAGATGGAATTTGGAAATTCCATAAGAAAAGAATGTGGATACCTAAATTAGGAAACCTACGCCACCGTATATTAGAAGAAGCCCATAAGTCTAAGTATACGATGCATCCTGGAAGTGATAAGATGTATCAGGACTTAAGAAAGAATTTCTGGTGGATAGGAATGAAGAAGGATATAGCATCTTATGTTTCTAAATGTTTAACCTGTTCACAAGTTAAAGCTGAACATCAGAAACCCTCAGGTTTATTGCAGTAGTTAGAAATGCTGGTGTGGAAGTGGGAATTGATAACAATGGATTTTGTTACCGAATTACCCAAAACAAGAAAAGGTAATGATACAATCTGGGTGATTGTAGGCAGGCTAACTAAGTCAGCTCATTTCTTACCAATGAAGGAAACTTTCAGTATGGAACAGTTAGCTAAGTTGTATGTAAATGAAATAGTTTCATTGCATGGAATTCCTTTATCAATTTTTTCTGATAGAGATAGCCGTTTTACCTCTCATTTTTGGACAAGCTTCCAAAAAGCAATGGGAACCAAGCTAAATCTAAGCACAGCTTATCATCCTCAAACGGACGGACAAAGCGAAAGGATAATTCAGACAATGAAATATATGCTTAGAGCTTGTGTGCTTGATTTCGGAGGTAATTGGGACGACCACTTACCATTAATAGAATTTTCTTACAATAACAGCTATCACACAAGTATCAATGCTGCACCATTCGAAGCACTTTATGGACGAAAGTGTCAAACCCCAGTCTGTTGGGCAGAAATTGGAGAAAAGCAACTCTCCAGACCTGAGATAGTACAAGAAACAACCAACAAGATTGTTCAAGTCAAGGAACGACTGAAAGCAGCACGCGATCGACAAAAGAGTTATGCTGATAATAGGCGAAAGCCGTTAGAATTTCAAGTAGGAGACAATGTATTATTAAAGGTCTCTCCTTGGAAAGGAGTGGTAAGATTCATAAAAAGGGGAAAGCTAAGCCCCAGGTATGTTGGACCTTTTGAGATTATTAGAAGAATAGGACCTGTAGCCTATCAGCTACGACTGCCAGAGGAAATGGCATTAATACATGATGTATTTCATGTACGTAATCTCAAAAAGTCTTTAGCCGATGAATCATTAATAGTACCTCTTAAGGATATAGAGGTAAATGAAAAACTGAAATTTATAGAGAAGCCGCTACAGATTGAAGACATGAAAGTCAAGAATCTCAAACACAAGAGATTAGTTCTGGTCAAAGTAAAATGGGACTCCAAAAAAGGACCAGAATACACATGGGAGCTTGAATCAGAAATGCAAAAGAAATATCCACACTTATTTCAGTAGACCTCGAGGACGAGTTCTAAAACAAGGTGGGGAGGATATAACAACCCTCCAAATTATTTTTCGATACCCCTAATATATTTAGAACACCTCAATACGTCCTAAAATACACCCCGTATACGAAAACCGAGCCAAAATACCTTATACAATTAGAAATTAAATAAAAATCAATTTTTATAATCTGTCGCGGGCCGCGAAGACTTACCCTCCATCTTACGCAGGCTGCGAGCGCCTGGACATGCGGCATAACCTGGAAGCCAACACGTGTCAACACGTGGCGAAGCTAGATCGGTGACAAATCAAAGCTAGGCCCTACGAACCCTAGGTCGCGGAGCACGAAGGCCCCTTGTGTGGCCTACGCGGGGCGCGAGGGATGGCCGAATCAGTCCTATAAGAAGAGGGCATCAGCAGTTCAAATCCGTTGCTCATTCCCTCGATCTCTCTCTCAATTTCTCTATAGTAGGCACTATTCCCGGGCATTATACCCCCCTAAATAATGAAGTTCTGCCTCGTTGTAAGTATTTTAACCCCCGGTTACGTATTAGATACGCTGCCTGATTGAACTAGGATTCCGTAACGGCTGTTGAGGTTCTGCCCGAAGTAGTCGTTGGAATTCTGTCTCGGGGAGGGTATTACTAATGTAAATATTGGGTTATTATACTAACGCGTGTGCATTGTGTAATTAATAGATAATCACCAGGAAATCATAAAGGAAAACCCTAAAGTTGCAATGTGAGTAATCTCCTTTTTGCAAACTATTTTCGTAAAACCTTAAATATTTTAAAATGTGATTAGCAGTGATTGAGTCTTTGTAATTCTTCAATTACTGCCGGTATGTTGGGGTTTTGTATACAAAATGTGGAACACGTTACCATTGGACAAAGAGTTAGCCAATGTGTAATATGACCCACCAGTCATGATTGACAGTACTGAATGAGTAATTTGTGTAGATATAAACATTGTAATCGCTCTCAATACTGTAAAGTGATAAAACTCTTCTTGATTAAACTGGGATTCACTCACCAGTATTTCCCACTGACAAAATATTTTAAACGCGTTTCAGGTAACAAAATGTGAAAGCCAAATAGAAGCCAACTGGACAGCACTGAAGGCTTGGAAAAGTGGCTATAAAATTTACCTAAATAAAGAAGATGTTTTATTTCAATAAAATAGGGTTTATCCCTATAAATCAGTTGTAATGAAAACTTGGATTTTATCCCAATATATTTATTAATATAAACTGTGGTGTTTTAATCTGATAAAATATTTCCTAACTACGGTCCTGATGTAAATTCCGCTGCCAAATGATAATAAACACCGATACCACTAAATCTGATCTCACGGCCGCCCGTTCCCCGGTGATTAGGGGACCGGGGTTGCGACATTAAATGGGTCAAGCCACCAACCTAACCAGGTTAACCCGAACCCGACCGTTAGCTAAACGGGTTCGTGGGTTCAACCTAAAACTGAGTCGAACCCCTATAGACTAAACCCAAACCCGTGAATAAACAATTATTGTGGTTTTAACCTAAAACTATATTACAATAAATATATGAAATTAGATACAAAAATAAATGTAAACTAGTTATAAAAACCGTCGCCGCGTTGCGGCGAACTTCTTTTGTTATTTTGTCTGTGTTTATATGTGTTTTAAATCACTACGAGCGCGTTGCACACGGAATCGCTGACAAGAATAAAAAGAAAATGTAGAAAAAAACACTAATAAACTAAAGAAAATCAACTAAAAAAGTTGTATGGTAATGATGTTGTTCGGTAGAAGCCCGTAGTCAGGGATGACCAAATAGTAATGGGTACCGGTACCGAATTTTCTAAACCGAAAGATCCTAAGTACCAGTTCGGTACTGTCGTTTGGCGTTCCTGGTACCGGTTCGCTACCGGTTTTTACCTTCATATACCGATACCGTAACCGGTATTTTCGGTACCAATACCGATTCGGTATCAGTTGGCACCGAGCCCTGAAACTAAAAAAAAGTTGTATGGTGCCGTTGGTGTTCGTACGGTACCCGTGATCAGGGATGAGCAAATGGTACTGGGTAGCAGTACCAAATTTCTCGAACTAAAAGATTATCAAAGTCAATCCGGGTACCGACTTTTGGCATTTTATGTACCAGGCTGGTGCTGGTTTTTACCTTAATGCGCCGATAACGAACCGGTATTTTTGATACAAATCCCGGTTAACACCAAGCTTATCAGACTTAAAAAGTAAAGGAGAGAACAATTATTATAATATTAAGATAATAAAACTATAAAAAAACTGTATATAATATTTTATTATATTATATTATAGTATAGTTTAATGTTCATTTCATTCATTTTTTAATATTAATAATATATAGGATTTACTGTTCATTTCAGTCATCTATATCTATAATAAATGGAACCATTGAGGGACACATGTCACCCCTTGGTTAAGCCACATCAGCCATCCACGTGGCATATCTCCGGTGCAAGTATTAGAGAAGCGTATGATGGAAGTTTTGGTGTATTAGGGAAGTTTTGTTGACTCTCTCTCTCAATCTTCAATAGCCTTATTTCGAAAACCCTACAGAAAAATCATATGCATCCATAGACTCTCTCTCTCTCTCAATCTTCGTTCTTTAGAGATATAGGGTTTCTCCATTATCGATCATTCATCTGTCTTGATAATCAAATGTTTCATTACCATGGTTCATATCACAATTTGCAAGCAAGAAGGTTAGATTCTCCAATTTTTTTTCATTTTTTCAATCGATAATCTTTATACGAACTGTAATAGATTATTCTTGAAACCCTAACGTTGATTTAACATATATTGGTTCATCAATTAGGGTTTTTTAAAAAACCCAAACTTTTTCATCTAAATGATCTGTTGTTTCTTCTTGAATATGATGTTTTTATTTTTTGAATCTTATTTCATTTTTATTGAATCTGATTTCCTTTTCCTTGAATCTGATACTGGAAGCAGACGACGGCAACGAAGTCTTTGTTATGTGTGAAGGCCGTAATCAACGTTGGTGATGGTGGTGCCGAGTGTTGACGTCACTGAACCCTAAATCAATAACAGAGACTATATTTATTCGATTGGTAAGATTAAATGGTTTTTAGTTTTAATTTATGCTTTCATTTGAATCAAGTATTAGATTTTCGGTTTTCGGTTTTCTAATTAGGGCTTATTTAAGGTCGTGATTACTTATATTGTGCGGCGTTTTGGTTCTTAGGTGACTTATGGTCGGGTTCTTATTGAAGATTGAGAGAGAGAGTCAACAAAACTTCCCTAGTACAGATTTTTGTGGGCTAGGTGACTTATGGTCGGGTTCTTATTTTCGACCTTATGATTTGTGTGCTATGTGACTTATGGTCGGGTTCTTATTAACAAACACACTGACTAGAGCGAGTACATCGATGTTGATGTCAACAATTGTTCAATCATTGATGATGAAGGTAAGTTGTTCATTGCAGTTTTTTCAATTGTATGACCTGGATCTGGATATTTTTCAATTTCAATTCCAAACTAAATCAAATTTTAAGGGCACAAACACTTCAACGTTTAAGGAGGTAGAAGATGTCAAGGAAATGGCTTACTGGTGGGTTACCAAGAGATTCAAGATGCAGAGGTTAGCTTACGGTAACTGGATAAGTTTTGGTGCTATAAATTTTCATATGTAATATGTTTCCTATTGCCTTTTCTTTTAGTGAATGTAATGTTTTGGTGTATAGTGGGGTTCCTTAGCTTCTAGCTAAAGAGGGCCTTATGTTTTGGCTTTGAACAAATATCAAGGTTAAAAGATGAATATCGGCTTTTTAAAGGTAATAAAAAGGGGCTTTATGTTCTTCGGTTTGCATTGTATCTTACTTGAGCAGATGAATGATCCGCATATTTTATTTGGACATAAATTTCTACAACAAACCGAGACTTTCATCTTTTGGGAAAAAATATTGGGAGTGTATCTCTTCTCTTCTTTTATTAAGTTCAGTATATGCATTTCTTGCTATTGAAGTTTTATGATATTTAGTAGTTTGTATTTATATAAATAGTCCTTGTTAAGGGAAGGGTAGTATGTTCTCAATACATGGTAAATGACCAAAGTTATTGCACGACTCTATAGCAAGTGACGTTGGTGATGCATCGCCTTCGAAGCCTGTTTTAATGAAAGGTGAGCATGGCTATCGAGGCTTAGTGCGTGTTTGTCGTGCATTAGGATTTTTTTTAATTGCCTACCTAATATTTTAACTAATATGCCTGTTAAAAGATTATTGGTATCTATATATTTGGATCTTTTCTCTAACTCCTTATTGTTCCAGGTTCGTTTGATTGCTGATAAAGGGACCAACAAACCAAGAGGATATGCTTTCATAGAGTACATGCATACATGTTATATGAAAGGTTTTATTCGTCATTTTTATATTTTCTCTGTCATTTTCTACTAGAGGTGGCAAAATGAGTGGGTTGGGCTACAGAACGGACATTTTTTATACGTGAATGAGTTGAAATTGCCACTTTTGGTTACTATGTTGCTATTTTTAATTCATTTACATATCTGATGGTTGATTTGTATGATGATGGTGTATAGTTGTATATAAAAAAGCGGATGGAAGGAAGCTTGATTCGAGAAGGGTGCTTGTGGACGTTGAACATGGTAGAACTATTCCCAACTGGTGACCCCGTAAGCTTGGCGGGGGATTCGGAACAACCAGGGCTGGAGGTGAATAATTTAATCTGAAGAACTCTGGGAGGTTAGTCGTTTCATCTTCTTTTTAAACCAAACACACCTGATTTCTATCAACTGTAGATCTCTTACATATTTTCTAATACCCTATTTAAATTGTTAATCTGTTTTCTTTTTTCTTACCGTCTAATATTTTCGCAATTCACAAACCCTTTGTTCTCACTGACGATTATGAATCTCCAGCATCAAGAGGAATCTATTGATGCTGAGATACTCAACTCTATGGCAATCACAAACGAACATTTCTCTACTGCTCTTGGAACTAGCAATCTGTCTGCTCTGCGTGAGACCGTACGTCAATATACTAAATATATATATTTGTTTATATATAGTTAGTTATATACTAACATTATTTCCAATTAATAATTATTTTCTGTTTGGAATATAGGTTGTTGAGGTTCCAAATGTTAGCTGGGAGGATGTTGGAGGCCTTGAGAATGTTAAGCGTGAGGTTCAAGAGGTAATGAAAATGTCATCATTAGGTTTAACTATTTTAGTCATAAATTAACACCCCGAAAACGGGTTTGGTAATCAAACCCCGTTAATACTAAAAGACGGGTAAAATACCGTTAGTGGTAAAAAAAAATTAGTTAACCCGGTGAATATTAGGATTTGAATAAATAATCTTTTATTAATAAAAAAGAGGAATAAATGCTTTGAGAAAACACGGTTTATTAGGAGCCCGAATTAACGGGACTTAAAAAAATAATAAAACGGGTTATGATTCCCCACACCCACCAAGTTAAGTAGGAATAGTTAACCTAGTTAGTAATGGGTAACTAAATGAAAAGCTATGAGATACAGCTTCTTTTGTAATAAATGAAACAAGAGGGACTAAAAGAGGCAAAAAGGGAAAATGTTTTAATTAAATAAAATACTAACACCAAAACAAATACTCTAAGTGTGTGTTCTGGTCGAGATTTCCAGAAGAGCCAGGGAGCTCTCATCTTCAAACCCTAACATACTCAAATCCATCAATTGAAAGGCCAAATCTACTCCAAATCGAAATCTAAGATCAGATTAGTGATCACCTCAGTGAAGGGATCACAAGGTATGTCAAATTTCATCTTCTAGTTACATCTTAAGATTTTGATAAACATGTGAGATTCGAAATTTATGTTGCATGGATGTTGTATTTATGGAATAGGAACAATATTATGTCTAGGACCCTAGACAAGTATATACTAAAATCATGCTTAGTTCAAGTAAATTCAGATGTTGTTGATGCTAAATTCATGTATGAGATGTTTTTAGGGTTTTGATTGCAAAGAAAATAGTGTTATGATGTCAAGAACATGCTTTAATTGAAAACTGAATTCAAATAGCTCCTGATCAGAATTTACAGCCGATTTGTATTGGCTGTAACATAGACAAAACCTGACAAAAACATGTGTTTCTTGAGTCTAAAATGTAATTCCAGGAAATATCTTTAAAACCCCACTGGAATCGCATTTTTTTGACGAAAATTGAGCGTTTTATGAATTTTTCCGTATCAATGGATCAAGCTGCGTTTTCTGGCAGAATTTGCAGCCCATTACGTATCAATGGATCTAAAATTCTTACTGTAGAAAGATTTAAGTGATTAAAATAATCGCCAATTGTAATTTCGTCAATCGGATAAACGAGGAATTTTTAATGAATTTTTCCGTAAGCTGCAGTTAGAAGTGACGAATCTGATTGCAGCTTAGTAAATAAATTTTTACGAATTTTTGGTAAAGAGTTAGATCTTGAAATTTTAACACAAGGCCTAACCCTCCGAGAGGTACGCCACATAAAAAAATCATAATTTTTGAAGACTTGTAAACAGGTTAAACAGGTCACCAAAAACAGCCTATTTTTAGTGACGTTCTTTTTCTTTGTGTACCATAATATCCAGGAATGGATATATTTCCACAGAAATCAATAGCTCTAACTTCCTTCTGTAATGCTGCTCTCCTACATTCTTCTTCAAGGTATTCTCCTATGAACTTGATTCTAGGAAAGACTGCAGATGCTACTCCAGGATACTTTTCATTCCATGCCTTTTCAATATCCTGTCCCAATATCGGGGGAAGTTTACTAAAGAGCTTATCAGAAAGCTCAATTCCCACAAATAATCTTCCAGGTTTTGCTGCAAGATTTTTGTAGTCACTTAGGAATTTCCATATGTGCTTTGTTTCATTGCACTGTAATCGCTCCAAATTCCTATAAGCTTTATCTTGTTCCGCCGTGCTGCCCTGGTATGGATCTTCCAGGATAAATATCTTCCATATTGTTGAAATGATATTTTGAGTGCCTCCTGCAGCTTCTTCAAGAGCATTATACTCTTGTTTGTAAACACTTTTCCACTGGATCCATGCAAGTTTTTCAACTTCTCCCATGAGATTTTCAATGAAGTTGATTTTTGATATGTCATTGGGCCAGCTTTTCGTTGGATCATCTACAACATTCAGGACACTTGATTCCCATCTTGATATCACATCTCCCCATAGGCTGATATCAAATAGTAGAACCAAAATACTCCCTTGATTAGACCATGCTGGTGGCAAACTCCACATATTATTAGGCATAGCTGATGCCATTGCTTCTGTTCTTTGCCTGATTTTTGCTTGATCAAAAGGAAACATTGATCTCATCTGTCCTGTTGGTTGTGCGGGGGGGGGGGGGGGGTAAACTACTGGTGTCATCGTAGCATCTGGTGGTCTTCCATAGTAATTGGAAGTACTAGATGACATCTTTGCATGCTCTGTTTTTCCCAACATCAATTGTTTGAATTTTGCAAGAGAAGGATACTCCATTTCAGCAGATTCTTCTTCTAATCCTCCAGCATAAATTCTTTCACTTCTTTGCTCAATAGATTCTGTTTCATAATTACTTTCAGTGTTAGTATCAAACGGCACATCTTTCAGCTCGCTTTGATTACTAGAACTTTCAGTTCTAATTACTTTAGATTCCTGAGCCGTTTTGACAATCCATTTCTTGGTTTGTCGCTTTCTCAGTTTCTTGTAATTCTTAGCAGATCTTTTATAACACTGGTTGATTTCATTCTCCGTACCTTGCATAAGGATATTTTCCTTATAGGACGCTACGGGTAATTTATCTTCTTCCTCAGGCCACTGGATTTCTTCAATTGGCTGAGCTTCTCCTGCTAGGTATACGATTTCTTCATCTGAATCTGTATCTGTTGTTGGTGCTTCAACTTGATGTTATAAATTATGCCCACAATGTTCATATGTTGAAATTATGAATCAAATGCGTAATTTCCTAGTTCGACCAATTACGTGTGATGTGGTGTAATACAAATTTTAATTATGAAGTCGATTTAGCTTATATGCACATATCATATAATTAAGGGTAGTTAACTTTTGAAAAGTTAAACTAACCATGGACGGAGTCGAATTGTAGTTTTCACATAGAAAATACGTAAGGTGGAATAGTCGTCGTTATAATGACTAATCTAACCACCTTGTGAATTATGATGATAGTTTGACTCTTGACAAGCTAGGTGGAGGCTTGGGAATGAAGCGGGTCAAACGGAGCAAGTACGAAAAGGAAAGCGTAACTTGGATGCGAGGTAAGTAAAAGCTTACACCCTTTTTAGTATACATCAGTTGTGTGTATTGAAAATGAATAAGGAAAAGTTAGTAATTGAGTTATAATGTTCCGACGCAAATAATATGAGTCGGAACTAGTGCAATGGTGAGAAATCATAAACAATGGCAAAAAGGGTAAATTGGTAAATTAGTCATGTGACGATGAACTAATAAGAAATTTTGAAACATTACGTTATGGTGTAAACCGGAATGGGTAAAAGGGCGAGATGGTAACTAGATATCATCTCATAATGGAAAATGGTCGTTCGGACTAAACGGGTCAAATGACATTGGCAAGATCATTTGACAATATTAATTGATGACCGCTTGTTGAGTTTTGTGATTACAGGAAATATCATACGGTTCGCGTTGGTATTAATTAGAAATTAATAGTGAAAGATATTTAAACGGGTCAATCCTATGACTCGAGCAAGGTACGCATATTTAGAATTATTGTTAAAAGCGAAATTTTTGGTCAAATATTAGCGAAAGTCCTTCGTCGTAAAATGAAGGACTAAAATTAACCAAAAAGCCCTTAATGGGTGAATTGGGCAAACGACCCATATAGGTTTTTTAGGAATTCGCATTAAGATTACGAAGAATAGGTAGATACCTTAATGTAGTAAAATGATGAGTGAAATTTAAAGTTAATGGTAAATCCCTCCAACGGGTCAAAATGAAGTTTTGCGCTTAACTCAACCTCTAGTTGCATAATGTATGAAAGTCTTGAACTCACGAGTTGATGGTTTTGAGATAATGAATACCTCAAAAAAATTTGTAATGATTTAAACAAAAGTGGTTTAATGAATCATGAAACGGGTCAAAAGTGTTAAAAAGGAATTTCAAGCCTAGAGCTTGAAATCTGAATTTTTGAAGTAGTTGAATATCAGGTTTTAACTCCATAAGATGGAGAATTAATTTTCGAACGCGTAGGAAAAAGAATCACGTAAAACGGACTTCTAGATCAAAAGTTATGGTCTTTGAAAGTTTGCTTTTTGATAAATAAACATAGCTGGAAGAAATGCAGGTCCTAGATGCGGACCTGCTGGAAAACGATCTCCCCCGCGACACGCGAAGGAGAACCGGGCACCGGGCGCGACACGCGGGTGCTGTCGCGGCACGCGAAGGAAAAGAAGGAGCCTCTCGCGTGGCGCGAGAGGCAAAATTCCGAAATTTTATTTTTATTTTATTTGCTTGTTTATGAAACTTGTTTATACATGATTATAAGCTATCAAAACTAACTTTTAAGTTGGTTTTGATCATAGGTGATATCAAGTGTACCCGGATGGAGATCAAGCGATGGCAAAGGACCGAACACACGAAAAAAAAATGAAGCTTCCGCAAGTTGTTTCGTCGTTATTCTAAAACGATGAATTAAATCACATTATGTTGTATTACTTTAAATTGTAAAAGTTTTAATAAACCCGTATTTCCGATGTATATGTAATCTTAATTACATGATTGTTTTCGTAAAATATACGTTAAACCTTGATTTATAAGAACGGGTGTTACAAGTTGGTAATCAGAGCTCATGGTTAAAGAATAAAGTGTGTTCGGTTCGAGGCTTGATCGCAGATCCGGTAAGTACACGTATGTTAATGGTCTAGTATGATTAAAGTGTTGTGAACAACACATAGGGTATCGTGTAATACACGTTACACCAATGAAAATGATTAGTATAGTTAACGAAATCACGTGCAGTAAAAAGCCTTGTATTACAATACGTGCATTTATTAATGTTGAAATTACTAACTTTTGTAAATGCTTAGTTGAAGGATACTCGCATCTGAAGATAGCGGGAGTCTAACAAATTGCGGACTTGATGGAGGAACAGTCCAAAGTACGACAAGTAGAACATGCTCACCAAGGACCTAAATCGCGTAGCGATCGCGAACAAGGCTAATGGCAAGAGAAGCCTGTCAGGGCAAGCATTACCATGTGCACAGTTTAAATTTAATTACACATATAGTAATATGCAACAAATACGTAGAGATAGAAAATTGCATATGTAGATTGAAAACTTGAAAAAACCCGAATAGAAAACCTATCCGGGATATTGTTTCCAAGAGAAACAAATAGAGGCATTACTTACATGGGGTGTAATGTGAAAATTATAAAAAGGTCATGTATACCAGGTGTTGATCGCTTACTCTGGCCAAGTAAGTGGTGAGCACGTGGTACCATGAACTTTTTATGATGGACATACTTACATCCGATGTAGTAAGGACGAGGTAAATGGGACAAATTAAAAAAAAAGTACCCAAATGAATCAAACAAGCAAAATATTTGATAATAATGTAAACGCACAGCCGAGTGACGGAAGCGTATTACATTAGGATAATGAGCCCGAGTGAAGGGACAAAGATTAATATAAAATGATTAAGATATGCAATGGGAGGGAGTGTACTTGCACTCGAACCCGGAGAATGCAAACATGTAAAACGATTAAGATATGCATTGGGAGGGAGTGTACTTACACTCGAACCCGGAAAATGCAAATATGCCTCTTAACGGGCCGTTTTTGTAAAACGTCAAACTTGAGGACAAAGTCGGAATAAAAAAAATGAAGCGAGGTCTTAATGCATACCGGGAGGGTTGCAATAATAACGACTTCGGTAAAACACCCAGTTGATGGGTAGGAATTTAAACACATGTGAAAATCAAGAGACGTGAACGCGGGTAAAAAAAATCAAAAATCAAAAGACTTGGATTACGAGTTATGACTATAAAATCTCGTAAATAGAAATTTTGAATAAATTATGTTCAACTATTTTAAAGTTGAACGGGTCGAATATAATATCATGCCGGACGGCATGAGTAAACGCAAGCGGGATAATGGTAGCGTTAAAAGCAAAAGAATAATGAGCCCGGTAATGGGACATAGTCAAATACGAATATATGTAAACTGGATAATGGTGAGCATAAGATAAACCGACGCATAAATGACGTGAGAAGTCATAAAGTCGGAAAATTTGTCCGAAAGGAAACGAATGTAGCCTTAGACTACGGTCAAGGTCAAAGAAAATACCAAGGCGAAAAATAAATGATTCTTCAAACAAAAACAGGGTGCCTTGACACCAAACATGTATTTTAAGAACGACATGAGTAAAGAATGAACTACGGGGTCAACCTAACCTTTAGGGTTATAAACAATGGAAAGGTCTACGAGACTAAAACGACCCACGAGTCATGACTAGAAAGAAAAAGATTATAAGGACCTCGCCGTAAAGAGGTGAAGGTCTAATAAAATAGCCCATAGGCTAAGTGATAAAACCTACGGGTTAACTAGGCAAGGCGAGGAAATAAATTGAGGATCCCCGCATAAAACTAAGACTGTAAAAGTATAAATTATGGAATGTCAATATCCTGGTATGGATAATTGACAAAAGTTAAAGAGAAGATCCTAAAACTAAAACTTCGGTTTTAGTAAGAAATAACGTTTTTACAAATATAAATTCTGATAGAAATTTAAATAGTAAGCATGGAAGATACAAGTCTTGACACTGACAGGCACAAGACGATATATTCGAAAAGTGATATTTTCGAAAATGAAAGGTTGATATAAATTAAACATGATGTGACACGATCACGGCCAAGAAATGCAATGTGAAGTAGAATCACATTATAACCAAGCGAGCGGTAAAAAGTAACTGGACTAATAAGTCAAGTTAGTGAGACCGGTTAGGGTTAGCAATTCAAATCAAGAAATTTGGTTTGCTTGTAAGTGGTGGATTCGGTATAACTGAACCGAATAAATAAATTTGAAAACAAAAGAATTTGTTGCTAAAAGTGAAAGATTTCACTAAAGACCTTTAAACGGGTCAAAGTAATGGATTCATAAAGAATTTGATAGTATATGAAAGTGATGGATATCGCTAAGTTAACTAAACTAGTGGAAATTACGAGATTACGTTATTTCAAGTTGCACTATGTTGTAGGAGATACGTAGACAATTAGTAACCAAAAAGATGTTACCATATTTTTCTGGTAATACTAACAATTGGTTAAAAGTATAAGTAATGTTTGAAAGATTTCTCGGATCAAATACATTGAGTTTAAACTCAAGGAATTATGTAAGAAAAGGTTTCGAGGACGAAACCTCTTTAAGGGGGGTAGACTTGTAACACCCCGAAAACGGGTTTGGTAATCAAACCCCGTTAATACTAAAAGACGGGTAAAATACCGTTAGTGGTAAAAAAAATTAGTTAACCCGGTGAATATTAGGATTTGAATAAATAATCTTGTATTAATAAAAAAGAGGAATAAATGCTTTGAGAAAACACGGTTTATTAGGAGCCCGAGTTAACGGGACTTAAAAAAATAATAAAACGGGTTATGATTCCCCACACCCACCAAGTTAACTAGGAATAGTTAACCTAGTTAGTAATGGGTAATTAAATGAAAAGTTATGAGATATAGCTTCTTTTGTAATAAATGAAACAAGAGGGACTAAAAGAGGCAAAAAGGGGAAATGTTTTAATTAAATAAAATACTAACACCAAAACACACACTCTAAGTGTGTGTTCTGGTCGAGATTTCCAGAAGAGCCAGGGAGCTCATCTTCAAACCCTAACATGCTCAAATCCATCAATTGAAAGGCCAAATCTACTCCAAATCGAAATCTAAGATCAGATTAGTGATCACCTCAGCGAAGGGATCACAAGGTAGGTCAAATTTCATCTTCTAGTTACATCTTGAGATTTTTATAAACATGTGAGATTCGAAATTTGTGTTGCATGGATGTTGTATTGATGGAATAGGAACAATATTATGTCTAGGAGTAAACCCTAGACAAGTATATATTGAAATCATGCTTAGTTCAAGTAAATTCAGATGTTGTTGATGCTAAATTCATGTATGAGATGTTTTTAGGGTTTTGATTGCAAAGAAAATAGTGTTATGATGTCAAGAACATGCTTTAATTGAAAACTAAATTCAAATAGCTCCTGATCAGAACTTACAACCGATTTGTATTGGCTGTAACATAGAAAAAACATGATAAAAACATGTGTTTCTTGAGTCTAAAATGTAATTCCAGGAAATATCTTTAAAACCCCACTGGAATCGCATTTTTTCGACAAAAATTGAGCGTTTTATGAATTTTTCCGTATCAAATGATCAAGCTGCGTTTTCTGGCAGAATTTGCAGCCCATTACGAATGTCATAACTCAATTTAGGAATTGAGTTATGATCTAAAATTCTTACTGTAGAAAGTTTTAAGTGATTAAAAGAATCGCCAATTGGAATTTCGTCAATCGGATAAACGAGGAATTTTTAATGAATTTTTCGTAAGCTGCAGTCAGAAGTGACGAATCTGATTGCAGCTTAGTAAATGAATTTTTACGAATTTTTGGTAAAGAGTTCGATCTTGAAATTTTAACACAAGGCTTAACCCTCCGAGAGGTACGCCACATAAAAAACTCATAATTTTTGAAGACTTGTAAACAGGTTAAACAGGTCACCAAAAACAGCATATTTTCAGTGATACGAACCTTGATTGTTGATGTTGTAAATTATGCCCACAATGTTCATATGTTGAAATTATGAATCAAATGCGTAATTTCCTAGTTCGACCAATTACGTGTGATGTGGAGTAATACAAATTTTAATTATGAAGTCGATTTAGCTTATATGCACATATCATATAATTAAGGGTAGTTAACTTTTGAAAAGTTAAACTAACCATGGACGGAGTCGAATTGTAGTTTTCACATAGAAAATACGTAAGGTGGAATAGTCGTCGTTATAATGACTAATCTAACCACCTTGTGAATTATGATGATAGTTTGACTCTTGACAAGCTAGGTGGAGGCTTGGGAAT
The DNA here is from genome assembly GCA_030545235.1 of Helianthus tuberosus. Classification (NCBI taxonomy): domain Eukaryota; kingdom Viridiplantae; phylum Streptophyta; class Magnoliopsida; order Asterales; family Asteraceae; genus Helianthus; species Helianthus tuberosus. Next base: position 22,732 of record JARYGA010053374.1, read on the forward strand.
GAAGCGGGTCAAACGGAGCAAGTACGAAAAGGAAAGCGTAACTTGGATGCGAGGTAAGTAAAAGCTTACACCCTTTTTAGTATACATCAGTTGTGTGTATTGAAAATGAATAAGGAAAAGTTAGTAATTGAGTTATAATGTTCCGACGCAAATAATATGAGTCGGAACTAGTGCAATGGTGAGAAATCATAAACAATGGCAAAAAGGGTAAATTGGTAAATTAGTCATGTGACGATGAACTAATAAGAAATTTTGAAACATTACGTTATGGTGTAAACCGGAATGGGTAAAAGGGCGAGATGGTAACTAGATATCATCTCATAATGGAAAATGGTCGTTCGGACTAAACGGGTCAAATGACATTGGCAAGATCATTCGACAATATTAATTGATGACCGCTTGTTGAGTTTTGTGATTACAGGAAATATCATACGGTTCGCGTTGGTATTAATTAGAAATTAATAGTGAAAGATATTTAAACGGGTCAATCCTATGACTCGAGCAAGGTACGCATATTTAGAATTATTGTTAAAAGCGATATTTTTGGTCAAATATTAGCGAAAGTCCTTCGTCGTAAAATGAAGGACTAAAATTAACCAAAAAGCCCTTAATGGGTGAATTGGGCAAACGACCCATATGGGTTGTTTAGGAATTCGCATTAAGATTACAAAGAATAGGTAGATACCTTAATGTAGTAAAATGATGAGTGAAATTTAAAGTTAATGGTCAATCCCTCCAACGGGTCAAAATGAAGTTTTGCGCTTAACTCAACCTCTAGTTGCATAATGTATGAAAGTCTTGAACTCACGAGTTGATGGTTTTGAGATAATGAATACCTCAAAAAAATTTGTAATGATTTAAACAAAAGTGGTTTAATGAATCATGAAACTGGTCAAAAGTGTTAAAAAGGAATTTCAAGCCGAGAGCTTGAAATCTGAATTTTTGAAGTAGTTGAATATCAGATTTTAACTCCATAAGATGGAGAATTAAATTTTGAACGCGTAGGGAAAAGAATCACGTAAAACGGACTTCTACATCAAAAGTTATGGTCTTTGAAAGTTTGATTTTTGATAAATAAACATAGCTGGTAGAAATGCAGGTCCTAGATGCGGACCTGCTGGAAAACGATCTCCCCCGCGACACGCGAAGGAGAACCGGGCACCGGGCGCGACACGCGGGTGCTGTCGCGGCACGCGAAGGAAAAGAAGGAGCCTCTCGCGTGGCGCGAGAGGCAAAATTCCGAAATTTTATTTGCTTGTTTAAGAAACTTGTTTATACATGATTATAAGCTATCAAAACTAACTTTTAAGTTGGTTTTGATCATAGGTGATATCAAGTGTACCCGGATGGAGATCAAGCGATGGCAAAGGACCGAACACACGAAAAAAAATGAAGCTTCCGCAAGTTGTTTCGTCGTTATTCTAAAACGATGAATTAAATCACATTATGTTGTATTAGTTTAAATTGTAAAAGTTATAATAAACCCGTATTTCCGATGTATATGTAATCTTAATTACATGATTGTTTTCGTAAAATATACGTTAAGCCTTGATTTATGAGAACGGGTGTTACACATAATTATACCGTGCTTCTGATTTATTTGTTTAATAAATGAAATAGACGTTGCAATATCCGGTGGAGCATCCAGAGAAGTTGAGGTGATGTTGAGGCGGTTCCAGTTATGGTCAACACAATCAAAATGGTTTTCATTTTTGCTTTAGTTTCTTAACCTTTTGCTTTAGTTAGCTGGTGTTGTTGCTGTTGAAATTGCTGGAGGTCCTGAAGTTCCTTTCCATCCGGGAAGGGAGGTTATTTTTGTTTTGTTAACTTAATGTTACTAATGGGCTTCTTTGTTCGTATGATTTCTATAATGTTATGATTTTAACGTTCTATGCCCTAATTGGGTAACTTAAATTTGCTTCAGGACAAAGAAGAGCCCTAGTTGAAGGCGCCTTCCTGATGCAACTAAGGGTTAGTGAATCTGTTAAATCTGGACGTTCATCTTGTGTATTGGAACATGATGATTATCCATTTATTTGATGTTTCTGGCTATTAAGCATTTGTCCCGTATTAAGATGTATCATTTATATGTATTTCAAGAAACGACCATTTGAGGGGTGTTTTTGTTAAGACCATGGATCTTGACGACATTGACATTGTGACACTATCTTGTGGCCACACTCTGGTTGGTGTCGATAGTCACTACATTCATTTGAATTTGCTTGAGCAAAATTTTAACGTGTATTTTTTTTTATATAGGGAGCTGCCCACAAGGAGCGATCTGGATTCAAGGGACCATGGACTTCCAATCTACTTATCTTCGACAATAGCTACTTCACGTAAGATTTAGTTTTGGGTTTATTGCAATTTTTAGTTTTTATACATATTCTAATTTAGTTGTTGTAAACAGAGAGCTTCTTGCTGGTGAGAAAGAAGGTCTCCTCAAGCTACCTACCGACAAAGCTCTCCTTGAAGACCCTGTATTCTGACCCTTGGTTGAGAAATATGCTGCTGTGAGTACCTTTATAGCTTCAACCCTTGTATACTGCATTGGGTACTTGTATGCTTAATTTCATTGTTGTTTTGAATCAGGATGAGGATGCTTTCTTTGCCGACTATGTCGTCTCCCACATGAAACTCTCTGAGTTGGGGTAAAGTTTCCAACTTTCGATATTTTTATAAACACACGATGACATTTGTGTGTAGAAATGAAGTGTTAATTTGTATGTTTTTATCATGATTAACAGATTTGCTGAGGCATAAGGATGATTGTAAGAAAGGAGGGATGTTGCTACTATATTTTTATTTTGAAATTTGAAAGTGTTTTTGTATTGTTGATTAAGATTACAAAAAACACATGGTAGCGCCATGAATCCCTGGGTTTCGGTTTTTGTTTTATGGATTTGCGCCATTACTTGCTTATGTGATGTGGTTGGTGTTTGTTATGTATGATGGATTTTTTACCCTTTTATCCATGGGGCCGGGAAATATTTTACATTTGTGATGGTCCTTTCCGCTAAATTAACTTTTTTTTAAAAAAAAAAAAAGCTTCGGGTATGGTACGCTTCGGTACCGTACAGTACGAGTATTTGAGGGTAAATGCCGGTACCGAACCGGTACTACCGGACCGGTACCGAAATTGTCAAAAGTTGGTACCGAAATTGGTCTACAAGGAAGTTTTTTTTCCGGGATTTAATAATTTTCTGTTTGTTTCTTCCAAAGTATGCGTTTGTACAGAATATTATATTTCAAAGTAAATAATATGGTTTTGGTTGAATTACCTTTAAGAGCATCACCAATAGAGGTGTTTTTAGGTGGTATTTTTTTGGTGCTAATGTGGCACCTGCCCAACCAATGAGAACATTTCTCTCACTTGCCCCTCTCACAAACACATTTCTTCTCTCTTTCCTCTCTCCTCTCTCCTCTCTACACTCACATAACTCACACCCATCCATTTTTTCTCATTTTTCCTCACAAACATCTTCACACCCTCTCTCCCCCACATCACTTTCTCTCTCACTAAAAACACCAAAATATCCCCTTATTGTGGATGCTATAAGTACTAGAAAATTAATATATAGGAGAATGACCTTTAAGTACTAGAATCTAGAGATTGCAGCAATATACACGTTAGCTTTCATCAAAGTACTTCCACGTATGTGGGAATATTCATGTGGTTTGTATCTGTTAATATATTATATAAGGCTGGGTAAACCCAGTTGATAGCAACTAATGATGTGATAAGTTAGAGCTACAATTCTTCTTCCATTTGAGCCTAAATTGTTACTAGCAAGCAACCAAGTTATTATATGTATATGAACGACCAGAACTTCCACTCATACTCCATGTCCAATGAAACATGTAACCCCCATAGAATAACTAGAGGAATAATGGCTTTTGCTTGGTCCGGGACTATCACCACTAGCAAAGACTCAACAATGCTCATGTCACCAATATGATATGCCTGACAATCCAGCTTGTAGTTTGGTCAATGTTACTACGATTCCTTAAACTAAGCGGTAGATCCAAAATCAAACCCAAATATGGTCTCGGTTTAACCAAACATGACAACATTTCCCACTTGTTGGTAATCAGTGACACATTATTTATCACTCAAGTTCAATACTCAAATACCGACCTCACACGCTCCTCAAATTTGCGTTTGGAGAAACACAAATCATTATCAACCCCATATTGGTTCCGCATGCACAGTGGCGAAGCTTGAGATTTCCGACGTCGGGGTCGAAAACGTATATACCCAAAAATTTCTATAGAACCGGGGGGTCGAAAACGTATATACAAAAAAAAATTATACGAAAGCTACATATATAACACTACTGAGCGAAAAGTTCGGGGGGTCGCCCCCCCCCCCCCCCCCCTAACCTTCGCCCCTGCACATTTGAACTATATACTCTTGGCATCATGTGTTTATCCCTACCAAAATGGTGTGGGTTCATGTCCCATAAAGCATGCAGTACGTTAATTTTAGAAGTAGATTTGTAGAGTATATGTGTTTGCCTAAAGAAAGCTAGCCACATTACATTTCTTTATAGAAAAAGCAATCGGGTTTTCTGATCCTCGTATCCATCGCGAAAGATCCATGTGATTTACAGCCACATGGTCTTATTTAAGCAGCCCATGCCATGGCTCAAAACATTTTTCCCCTGTTGCATTCTTGCCTAGTTTTGGCAACCCATGCACATCGTCCAGAACCACTTACTTTACTCTTGGGCTATTTTGGTGTTCCACGCACTTGGTCCAGTGATTAAGTGGGCCTGACGACTCGGCCCGCTATGTTTAGTCAGCCTAATCCGTAACCTATATATTGATCGCGAGGCTATGGGGAGCATAGGTTTCATTGTCACATCAACGCCACATTAGTTTACACTTGACGAGGGAAATGATTTTCAATGCCACATCATTTTTATTTGTTTATGAAAATATAACTTTTTTATGTTTTAAGAAATTGTAAATTAAATACAAAAATAAATGTGACTTAAATAAAGGATTCTAATCTTCCTATACTAATAAACGAAAATCTTTTATGGACACGTGTCACTTTCTGGTGCTTTTTCACCTTATTTTCCTATTTATCTCTCATATTAAATAATAATAATAATAATAATAATAGTAATATTAATAATAATAATAATAATAATAATAATAATTTTAAACAAAATATTAGATAAGAATAAATATTTGGATAAGGATAAACATTTGTTTTTATTATGATCATATTAAATAATAATAATAATAATAATAATAATAATAATAATAATAATAATTTTACACAAAATATTAGATAAGAATATATACGTTTATTTTTATTATGATCATATTAAATAATAATAATAATAATAATTTTAAATAAAAAATTAGTTAAAAATACATATTTAACAAAGTAAAATGTTATAATAAATAAATAGTACATTAAAGTTCATTTTTAAAAGATAAATCTTGAAAACTAAATGTGTTAATATATGACATTATATTTTATTAAACACGTGCAATATACGAGTTTTTTAAAGAGATATTTTTTATAATTTATTATATAAAATTACATTTATGCAAAATAAAAAACAAAAAAAAAATATAATAAGTAAATAGTACATCATATCAATGTTCATTTTTAAAAGATAAATCTTGATAACTGTTTGTATTAACATATGACATTATTTTTTATTATTTATTATATATAATTATATTTATGCAGCCCGTGTAATACACGGGGTTTTAACCTAGTAAATAAATAACAACATTACATGATAATTAAAAAATTACCTACTTAAATATTAAATACTAACTACTGAAAATAAGATAAAGAACACTACAACGTGCTTATGAGACCTAAAAAACACTTTACTTTTTAAACCTATACGGTTTTAAATAAAATTTATATCGGAATGTTCATAAAAACCTTTAAAAAATTGTGTTTTTAGATTTTTACAAGATATTAATAAGTACAAATTATTAGAAGAAAATCAAATTAAATAAAAGATTAAATACTATTAAAAATAAAATCAAATTGTAGTAGAAACCCGTAAGCAACTTCACGACAACTCAACCCTTCCCAACCATGGATCACACCTAGGGAGCGTGGTGTTTCACACATTGGCTTGGCGCTACATCAACCCATACGTGACTATGTGGTGACCAAGCTTAACGGTCTAATGGGGAAATCTGGATTTAGATATCCACATCCATTCTCTAGTCGCTAGTTTAGTTCCCTACGACCTCAAAGTCTCAAGCCACGAATTATTATTGGCCCATTTGAATCGTTATAACCTTTTTATGGGCTAGCTAATCTCTTCGACTAGAGGTGCACATAACCGGGTGTTATGAATACCCGGGTTCGGGTATATACCTGGGTTTGGGTATGACCGGGTATTGATTTTTCGGGTATTTGCAATACTCGGGTCGGGTTTGGCTCCAGGTATTGGCCTGGAAAACCATACCTGGTGTACAGGGTTCGGGTTTTCTATACCTGGGTATTGAAATACCCTATTTGCGGGTATAAAAAAACTCGGTTTCCGGGTCGGGTATTAGAAAACCCTATATGGGTATGCAAAAACCCGATGTCGTAGCTTTTTTAGTTCATTTTTTTGTATTTTTATGTTTCCAGCTCCATTTTTGGGTTTATAAACGTTAAAACTTATAACATAAAACTTCCAATATGTTAGAAACTTAGAAATATTACAAGATTACATATCATAAAATTGCATACATAATCGGGTATTAAAAACCCGGTGCGGGTATTAAAAAAACCCGGGTACAGGTATGGTAAAACTCGGGTACAGGTATTAACAAAACCCGGGTATAGATAAAACCCGGGTATGAATCGGGTTGAAAAAAAAACCCGGGTCCGGTTTTTGTTTCGGGTCCGGGTTTTTTGTACACCTCTACCTAGAGGTGCACAAAAAACCCGAACCCGGAAAAAAACCCACACCCGGGTATTAGAAAAACCAGGTTTTTTAAACCCAAACTCGGACCCGACCCGACCCTATCCGTAGGGTAGGGATTGGGTATGCATATTCAGTTCAATACCCGAACCCGGGTTTTTTCATACCCGGTTTGTACCCGAGTTTTCAGTATACCCGAGTTTCCATAAAACCCGTACCCGAATTTTCGTAATATCCGTTACCGGGTTTTCTTAATACCCGAACCCGGGTTTTGTTAATACCCGGACACATTGTGTACAATAGCTTTTTTTGAACGTTTAGAGCTTGTGTGAGGCTTTTTTAGGCAGATGTCAAGGCATACAATATGTATAAATAAATGTTTCCATTATATTTCTATGTTTTATGCCAAACAAAAAGTATCGAAAAACCCGATCTATACCCGAACCCGAATCATACCCGACCAATACCCGAACCCGGAAATAGGGTATTCTAATACCCAGGTGTTGAGAACCCAAACCCGAACCCTACCCGAACCGGGTACATAGGGTATTGATTTTCTGGCCAATACTTGGATCCGAACCCGACCCCAACCCGGGTATGGTCAATACCCGAAAAGTCAAAACCTGGTCATACCTGTACCTGGGCTGGGCATATGCCCGAACCCGGTATTAAAAAACCCGATTTGTGCACCTCTACCTCTACCTTCGACCCATTTATTTTCCCCACAGAACAATGAAGTTGTTTTCTGGATCTGCCCACTTGCATGTAGTGGTGCACAAAAAACCCGGACCCGGACCCGAAAAAAAACCCAGAACCGGGTATTATAAAACCCGGGTTTTTTATACCCGAACTCGACCCTACTCGTAGGGTAGGGACCGGGTATGCATATTTGATCTAAAACCCAAACCCGGAACCGGTTTTTTTTATACCCGGTTTATACTCGAAACCCGGTTTTATAAATACCCGAACCCGAACCCGGAACCGGGTTTTATAAATACCCGGAACCAGTTTTTAAAAAAACCCGATTTTGATGTAATCTTGTTTAATTATGTATGCATTAAGACTTCTAGTTCTTATGATTTAACAAAATTATGTATGCAATTTGATGTAATCTTGTTTAATTATTAGGTTTCTAATGATATTTGCCACCGCTACTTAATTATTTAGTATGTTTCATTACAACTGGAAACAAATATGCCAATATATGTTGGTCCTTCTATTTTCTTTGTTTGTTTAATATCATTATTAGTTTTTGTATTTAATAAATTATGCCTCTGTTTATAAAGTTCAAGAATAACCACATGAAGAACTATAAATTGTGCCTCTGTTTATCAATAGATTTGATGTCTATGTGTGAGAGTTATGTTTGATACATTTTATAAGCATAGTTCCGGTCGGGTTTTTTTAATACCCGGTGCGGGTTTTTTCCCAACCCGATGCATACCCGAACCCTACCCGATGAATACCCGAACCCGGAAATAGGGTATTATAATACCTGGGTTTTATAAAACCCGACCCGAACCCTACCCGAACCCGGGTATATAGGGTATACATTTTTGGTAGAAAACCCGGACCCGGACCCGACCCGGTTTTTAAAAAAACCCGATTTTGTAAAACCCGATCCTACCCGAACCCGATTGTAACATCCCTATTTTCTATAAGAATTATAGGTTTGGTTAAATTTATTAACCACTAGTAACTAGTAACTAGTTTATTTTTAATATAAATATTCAACCCAAATAGTTTTAAACACTATTTTTATATAGTTGGTTGAAATATTATATTGACCTGTATATGAGTGCCCTTTCTAATAAAATAAAAGTCTATAAAAATTTAGACAGGTAGATTACGGGTAAGTTAACTATAAAAAAAATATGAAGTATTTAGACGGGCCCAGGAACCGTTTAATAATTAAATTATAAAATACATTGTATTTTGAACCTACTCTATTTTTAATGAAACTTAGACCCAAATGTAGACAAAAATATACTCGTTCCAATAACATATTTATTATTTTCTAAAACGCTATACTTTAGAAGTTGTAAACGCCAAAAAAGTGAAACAGTTAAATTAATTATAATATATATCATAAAATAATAATAAAAGATATTTGAAAAAGTAAAACATGTTTTGTGTTCATTTCAATTTTCGTATACTTTAAAATAATAATACTATAAATTAAAACTAACTTCTAGATTAAAATGCATGGTAATTGTAAAAGTACACTACGTGTAGGAAATTGAAAGCATTTGATTGTACGTGGCTCAATTCTAGACAAACCAATCAAAACATTGCGTGACTAGTAAGTTAGGCAGAAAGCAATATAAATAGAACCACATTCAGTCATCTTAAATTGTTCAGTTTCTTTCTTCCTTTCTTTCGATCTCTCCATTTTCTTTAAGTTATTCACCTATAATAATAATAAGGCCATGCCTTGTTTTAAGTGTTTTAACCCCCGATCACCGCTACCCTTTTCGATTGATCTGAACCCATAGCGCATGTCAGGGCTCTGCCCGACTAAGTTCGTTGGGGTTCTGTCTCGGGACATCGGGATAAGGTTGAATTAGGGGTACTATATTTAAAACAATTACAAATATATATTTTTATTACTACCAAACACACACTAGCTTGAATTCTGCTACGATACAGGGTAATAACTCGATCGCTATTACGATTCATTTTCCGATCGATCAATGTACTCAATGGATGTTTAAGTGCTGCCCACATTAGGGTGATGCTTTGTCATTAGTCGTGATTCCGACCGGATGTTTGAGTGCCACCCGAATTCGGGGAATACTCTGTCCTTCGTTGTGAATCCGATGGATGTTTAAGCATAGCACTTTGTCATTCGTTGTGAGGGTTGATCTCGTGAGTTATCGTAAATGCTGTATTAAGTTACTTACCTAGTTCGTGTGCATTAGGTTACAAGGCTAAATCAATAGGCTAGGCTCTGCCTGTATAAATCTGCAATATATCAAGGATTATCTGTAGACTAAACTTTGGCCGTATGAATCTGCATGATTATATGTGAGTCATTCTCTCTTTTTATCAAATCTATTTACAAAAGCATGTTATTTTCAAAGTTATAATTACGGGGATTAAGTCTTTGTAATCACCAAGTTACAGCCGGTATGTGGGGTTTTGTATACATTACTTGATAATCGTCACCATTGGGGCAGCCAATTGGGGGATATAACCATAGTCACAGATTCGGTCGAGTGACAAATACCGTGGGTTGTTGGTTTGATATCAGAAACATTGTAATCGCTCTTAATACTGTAGATTATAACAAACGTGTCGTTTTAGCAAAATGAATGAACTCACTCAGTATTTTCCGCTGACAAAACCTTTTTAAAACGCGTTTCAGGTAATTACAGTAGATTGGAGTAAGAGATGGATACGACACTGAAAGGCATCAAGAAGTGGCTTATTTTATTAATTAAATCAAATTAAGAAATATTGTTTTATATAATAAAATTTATCTTTATTAAAGCTACCATTGTAAAACATGGGTTTATCCCATCTATTTAATAAATAAAAATCCGGTGTTTCTAAACTCTGATATTTTTCCTAACTCACGGTCCTGATGAAATTTCCGCTGCAACATTTTTAAAATTAATCACCGGTACCACTGGGCTGTTCGCGACTCCCGATTCCATCCAGGGTGGGTTGGGCGTCGTGACAGAAGGTGGTATCAGAGCCACTGATTTAAGCCAATTAGGTGTTGTAAAAATACCTAAGTTTATATAAAAGAGTTAGGAGATTGCTGTTAACTGGTAGCACACATGATAGCATTTAGACTTGAACTTAAGAAAATATGCCTTAGTATAAGCTTCAAGATAAAGCTAAGTACTTGTGTAAATAAAGTATGATGGGTTCTGGTATACCATAAGAATGGTAATTAGAATATTGCAAGATATGATAAACAAGCAAGAATTAATAGTAATTATTGCTTATCTGATATTACTTGATCTAAAATAAGATATGTTACGGGAATACAAATTTCCCTAACTCTGGATAAAAGCCTAATAAAAGAGGCACTTTTGAAAAGATACTATTTATGGGAAATAGAAAATTTTCTCTGGCAAGACTGGGTATGGTGTAGTAGACTCTCCAGTTTGTCCAGATATACTGAGGTTACCGCTCCGGCGCGAATCGGATAAGACGGGATAGATAATATGTCAAACAAGTGACAAGATTTCCCTAAATAGTATCATGACCAGATATTTGACTGGTTTTTGGAAATATGAATCTGTTAAATACATTGACCTGATAAATGGTATGTTTATTTCAGCATTTGAAATATATGATTATATAGATATATATATATATATCTATACGGAATTCCAAAAGTCAATTAAGAATAAAGCACAAGCATCTGTGTCTAGATTTCTTTATCAGGAATTTCTTTTCCGATATCAAACATTATTTCGTTTGATCATCTGCCTCGTAACTCGTGCAAAGGAAACCTTTAAGTTGGAACACCATCAAAAGTATAAGAATTTCCAAATGCGTTACCATAGACTATTAACGCAAGTAAAAAGCATGTAAAGTTATGCCAATGCACAAGAAAACACATAAATTATACGTCCACAAACGTTGAAGTATATCACACATGACTTTCAAGGCAAGACCTTTGGAAAATATAAATTTGGTACAATGACACCAATGCTAATTCCGTCAGTAGAAGAACTACTAATCAAAAAGCGGCACTTTACCACATGATCCTACAAACGACATGAATATCGCTAAGGTACGTTGGAACAATATTTCACAACCATCGATGCACAGTCCAATCAAAGTCATAATTATTATCACTGCAAAAGCAGTTACATACTTTGCAAATTCCCTATTTCATTTTATTTGATATTCCTTGGTAATATCACTTAATAACGATTATCATACAAAATTTTCAGATAAATTCTTTTTCTGACTTCTGCATATAAAGAATTGATTTTCGTGTTTTTACTTTCCCTAAAGGTCGTCATACAATGAGGATTTCTTTCATAGTAGCAAATATTGATCTATTTCATTTTTTGATAAATCCACACGTTACACATGCACTGTTTGTTGCGCATGTGGTTCATTTGATTTATGAAACCAACTGAAGGACTTCATTCTAATTTGTTGTTTTATCCAAACTCAAATATCATTTCGCTATACTCGATTTTTGGCACTATATACCGCAGTAAGGCAAAACGATGACCCTTTTATATCAAGTCAATAAATTTCTTGAGAAACTCAATTTTCTTTGGCATACATGATTTTGCTGTAACCATGTCCGAACTTTCTTATTAATACATGAACTCGTTGTGATTAAACCAAGTTCAATTGCTTGAACTTGCTCATATTCATTTCAAATTCCCATATGATGGATTTAAAGCTATCATATTCTCCAACAAACACTTCAATTCTCTAGAACTATAAAATGCTTATTTGGTCTTCGACTTCACTAAATCATTTCTTTGATCACGGTCACCTTGTACTAACGTTTTCATAAAAAATTAAAACTTGCACTAATCTGATTTATATATATATCATATACGGATATTTATAAAAGCTATCTTAACACAAATCGTATGTTAAGATAATGATACACAAACTCTTGTCATATTTTAAAGTATCTCTTAAATGATTTTTACAACATCAATCTAGCCTTTCGTGATAAATTATTACTTTAACATTTTCAATCGAAAAACATTATATAAAATTTATTTTATATATGGAAACTTACATAAGTGATTACCTAATTTACAAAAATAGTATTACTATATTCTTATTAGTCAACATAAGGAGAATAAGTAGGTGACTTATAATAAGAAGTATAGAATTTATTGTACAGGTGTTTATATTTAAACAAAATGTAAATTTCACAAACTAGGCACCTAGCTCGGTTGGCTAGACGCGCGAAAGGGTGTGGCCTAGACCCGGGTTCGATCCTGGGGACGGCCGGTTTCACCATTTTATTAGAAATTTTTCCATTTAAGTATATGTTTAGTTATGTATTACTAATATTAGTTTTATTATTATTAATAAGAAAATATTAATAATAATCGTGTTAGTATTATTTTTACTAGGGTTATTATCAAGGGTAGGTATTGGATAGCCTAGCCTTAATTAGGCATGGACTGATCACCTATGCTTAAATAAGGGAGTACTAACCAATATCCAAACATGATAATGACTAGTTAATATATATCAATTAAGTCATCATACTAATAAATTTTACTTATAAAAATATTTTACTGTAAGGAGAAGATATATTTTCATAAAATAATACAAGAATTAGAGGAACGAATAAAAGTTTATAAATAATTGTCTATCACATGTAACTATGTACCGTAGCACTCTGATAAGAAATTAACCATAAAAAGAATTATATAGTAGTCATCAACTACGTTGGATTAAGAGAACATTATAATAACTAAGAATAGTTTCCGTTTTCACTTATTTACAACATTTGTAAATACATTCACAACATTATATGATTTCAAAATGAAAATAAATAATCCCACAGAATCGACCCATTAAGTGTAATATATGTAAAAAAAAAAAAAAAAAAATTTTTTTTTTTGTACTAATATTTTGTACAATAAATATTTTTACACTTTTATTTACAAATTTTCATTTAGCGTTATAAATAATAGTGATTTCTTTTACAAAATAATAATACAAAAATATTTTGTAAAAACTTCATTACGGTGTTTTATATATTACATAAGTAAATATAAGTTATTTTATATAATATGGTAAAATACTAAAAATTTATTTAAAAGTGGTGACCATTTACATATAAAAAAAATATATATATATATATATATATATATATATATATACATAACAAATAATCTATATTACATTTGCTTTACAAAAATAATATAATAGTTGGTCATGTCAAAACAACTTGTTCTTATTATATAGGACATAGTATGAAAAAAAATATATATATATGGTTACTAATAGTATACTATCACATTGTTCCACAATTAAAACAACTTGGAACTCTAAATAAATGATACACTAACTTTATTGTCTTTTAGTTTATCTTTGCAATTCACTTATTTCAACACTTTGATTTTCTTATATCATAAATATTTGACAAATCATTTTTCATACTTTTATTTCATTTGGAACCTGTTTATTCTAAGTCTTCCTCACTTGCCAATCAAAGTAAGCTTTCTTTTGACAAATAATTTTATTAATTCTAAAAGTTCTTCACATTCATTTTAAATATCTATTGATCATATATCTTTTGGTTTGAACCTAGTCACTTTGAAAATTATATCATTTCATCTCATTCATTTGTTATCTATTCCTTGAACTAATTCAGTTGAACCATTGAGTCATACTTATTGTACAACTCATATTCACAAAATTTAATATTTTGATTCTGAGTCATCTACCTTAATATTGTTTTATTGACTAAAATATGACATAAAAGAAATATCATAACCCAAATCTCGAGGACGAGATTTAAAACAAGGTAGGGAGAATGTAACATCCCTATTTTCTATAAGAATTATAGGTTTGGTTAAATTTATTAACCACTAGTAACTAGTAACTAATTTATTTTTAATATAAATATTCAACCCAAATAGTTTTAAACACTATTTTTATATAGTTGGTTGAAATATTATATTGACCTGTATATGAGTGCCCTTTCTAATAAAATAAAAGTCTATAAAAATTTAGACAGGTAGATTACGGGTAAGTTAACTATAAAAAAAATATGAAGTATTTAGACGGGCCCAGGAACCGTTTAATAATTAAATTATAAAATACATTGTATTTTGAACCTACTCTATTTTTAATGAAACTTAGACCCAAATGTAGACAAAAATATACTCGTTCCAATAACATATTTATTATTTTCTAAAACGCTATACTTTAGAAGTTGTAAACGCCAAAAAAGTGAAACAGTTAAATTAATTATAATATATATCATAAAATAATAATAAAAGATATTTGAAAAAGTAAAACATGTTTTGTGTTCATTTCAATTTTCGTATACTTTAAAATAATAATACTATAAATTAAAACTAACTTCTAGATTAAAATGCATGGTAATTGTAAAAGTACACTACGTGTAGGAAATTGAAAGCATTTGATTGTACGTGGCTCAATTCTAGACAAACCAATCAAAACATTGCGTGACTAGTAAGTTAGGCAGAAAGCAATATAAATAGAACCACATTCAGTCATCTTAAATTGTTCAGTTTCTTTCTTCCTTTCTTTCGATCTCTCCATTTTCTTTAAGTTATTCACCTATAATAATAATAAGGCCATGCCTTGTTTTAAGTGTTTTAACCCCCGATCACCGCTACCCTTTTCGATTGATCTGAACCCATAGCGCATGTCAGGGCTCTGCCCGACTAAGTTCGTTGGGGTTCTGTCTCGGGACATCGGGATAAGGTTGAATTAGGGGTACTATATTTAAAACAATTACAAATATATATTTTTATTACTACCAAACACACACTAGCTTGAATTCTGCTACGATACAGGGTAATAACTCGATCGCTATTACGATTCATTTTCCGATCGATCAATGTACTCAATGGATGTTTAAGTGCTGCCCACATTAGGGTGATGCTTTGTCATTAGTCGTGATTCCGACCGGATGTTTGAGTGCCACCCGAATTCGGGGAATACTCTGTCCTTCGTTGTGAATCCGATGGATGTTTAAGCATAGCACTTTGTCATTCGTTGTGAGGGTTGATCTCGTGAGTTATCGTAAATGCTGTATTAAGTTACTT
>JARYGA010053375.1:0-46963 GCA_030545235.1 Helianthus tuberosus
ACTGTAAAGTGTGGCCTTTCCGGTGGCTTGCAAGAGAGATTTCCACCACGCTAGTGCGTCCCCTTTAAACGATTGGGACACGTACTTCACTACATCCCGATCAGCACACCCGCTGATATCTACGACTGTATCCATTTCGTCTAACCAGGTCATGCAGTCGACCGCTCCTTTCTCCCCAGTAAAGTCTCTGGGTTTACATGAGACGAAGTATTTATAAGTGCAAGACTTACTGTGCGATTCATGTTTCTGCTTGATCTTCTTTATTGGGACACTGTTTTGGTTAGAGGAGTGATGATCCTCATCATCCTTCTTTGGCTTATCTTTCTTAGGTACCTCCTTCTGAGAGGGCGGTTTGCTATGACCCTCCGAATGTGTTCTTGGCTTGGAACGTGATGCGGTTCGGGCCCTACTCCGGGTCCCGTTTGATTCGCTATACTGTCTGTTTAGCGCTTCAATAACTGCCTCGTTCACTAGTGCTTTCAATTCTGCACCCGTTACTAATATTTTAGTATTGTCCGGGTTTTCCACTGGATGACTGTTTATCTCTTCGGAC
Source organism: Helianthus tuberosus (assembly GCA_030545235.1). Classification (NCBI taxonomy): domain Eukaryota; kingdom Viridiplantae; phylum Streptophyta; class Magnoliopsida; order Asterales; family Asteraceae; genus Helianthus; species Helianthus tuberosus. The sequence goes on from JARYGA010053375.1 coordinate 554, forward strand.
TTAGTCATGTAGTCTTAATTGCTACACAAAAATAAGGACAAGGTCTTTTTAGAAGTCTAAACAGTATTATCGTTCTTGACGATTTATTAACCATGGTAAACAAAAGCCATATTAGTTAATTTTTTTTTAATAATTTTCATTCAGGATTTTTACTTAATAATCCTTTTTAGAACGAAATAAAATATTGGCATAATAAGCCTAGTCACGTAGACAACTTTCTAAATTACAAATTTAGATCTTGTAGGATTAAGGCTTGATTAAATAAGACAAGTCAATCCTTTTTCTTGGCAGGGAGTTTATAAACTACAGCTGCCTTCTTGTTTTATATGACATTAACTATCACCCGTAGGCATTTTGTCACAACCAATTATATATAGAAATATTAAACTTGGATATTTTATAAAAAGGGTGGCGTGTGTGATTTTTCGGATCACATTAGCCAAGAATGTTAACATGTTTACAGATGTTAACAGAGATTTGAATCTTTTTAAACAGGTTTCACCATATTGGCTAGATTTATGACAACATAACAGCTAGGTTTTACCTTTTAAGATCCTTATTATATTGTTAAAATGGTAAACCAAATATTAAATGTTATTTTTCATTTATTCATACACTATGTTTATGCACATAATTTAAAAATGAAATTTAAATTAACCACTTCAAATAAAAATTTAATTAGTACAAGTTGCCCTAAACGGGTCTTTTACATAAATCATATGCCCACGCAGGGGCCAAATAACAAAACAACAAACCCACGCAGGGGTTAAATAAAAAGATATGCCCACGCAGGGGCAGATAGAAGGAATTACCCTCGCAGGGGTATAGTACTGAAATAAATAAATGTCCACGCAGGGACATGAGTACCACACAAAAATAACTAACAAACAAAGGATTCAACGATCCTTCTTTTTCTTCCCCTTAAGCAAATCCACCACCTTCTGAAACATCCCCCGGTTATGTCTCCTATCCTGCTGCATCTCTTCCCGCATTTCGTCTCTCACCCCATGTATCTCCTGAAGAATCTCTTGAAATTGCGGCGGTGACATCGCCGGCGCCTGGGGTGGCTGTTGATAAAACGGGGGTTGAGGAGGTTGCGGTTGATAATAAGGAGGTTGAGAAGGCTGCGGTTGCTGGTACCCATATGATGGATATCCATAAGTCGAGGGTCCCGTAGCCCAGGGACCTCCGTAGGGAGCTTCTTGATGGAAGGTGTTGGAGTTTGCCGCTATCCAGTATGGATCCTCCATATAGTTGTACCCCGTGTGAAACTGCTGCTCAAAGGGGTTGAATGTTGCAGCGTTAGCGTAAGCGGGGATTGGTTCTCCAAATCCCAATGGTGGCTGAGGCTGTGGCTGTGGCTGTGGCTGTGGCGTGACTGGCGCCGTTGCTACTTCAGAGATGGGGTTCGAAGATTCACCCATCTCTGGTTCTTCATGGACCGGTGAGTACCGGCTGCCACTCGAAAGTGGAGGGGTGCTGATGCGTATTCCCCCTCGTACGGACATCCGCAGGGTAGTTCTCCTTCGCCTCGGAGGCGGGGGAGGCTGAAGTGGAGGTGCTGCTGCTGGCGGAGTGACCGCTACAAGTCGAGAATCCTCGGAAGGATTCTGCTGCTGCTGGGGCAGCTGCTGTGGCTGGTGAAGGGGAGAGTGGTGAGGCAGGTGCAAAGGAGCGTTGTGGTATGATTGGTGCAGAGGGGAGTTATGGTAAGATTGGTGAAGAGGAGAGTGATGGGAAGACTGGTGAAGAGGAGAGTGATGGGAAGACTGGTGAAGAGGAGAGTTATGATAACTGGGGGTAAACACCCAGTCATACTGTTTGAACATCTCCTCATAACTATCGGGACCATTGTATGGTGATCCCATGAAAGGTGACCCATCAGAAATCTCGATGGGGTTGTTCGGTGTTCCAGAGGGTGGCATGACAGGATCAGTATCCTCGTCGACATCCATCGGGTTGCCACCCGAAAAGTGGTCTTCCGGTCCTAGTGGGTTAAAACCCACTGCTGCTGCCTCTAAATAGTCATCAGGGTTGAACTGACCTTGGGAAGCAGGCGATGGTTGGTGAAAAGGTGAACGGTGTCCTAGGGGAATGTAGGACTGCTGTGAGTGATGGGGCTCATTCTCCGAATGAGGCCCATATGAATGCGGGATCGATGGAGAGGTGCTTAGTGAGACTGAGCGTCTCGCTGGTTCGGTGAAAGACCTCCAAAGGTCTTGTGCATCAGTACGGCGAGGATTCGAAGGTGTCCGCCGGTGTGATGGTCCGGCCTCATGATCATTTGGAGCTGCATATGCTCCTCGACCTCTACCTCTCATTCTTGGTGGCATGTTTAACTACCTGTCAAAAACAAACAAGTGATACAACAAAAATATAATTTAGACAAGGTTAGAAAATTTAAACAAAAAATTTGGAAATTTCCTAAGTTCTTTGTCTAGACTCAAGAATCGAGGATTGTGCAATTGTGTAACTGAGATTAAACACAAAAGGCTAGTGTTTAATTCACTCAGAGTTGGCTCTGATACCAACCTGTCACACCCCTATTTTCCACGTGTCACCGGTGGGCCCGGTGGGGAGTATAGTGACGTAGTTGGTATCATCATAGACAAACAACACAATGTAATAATGCACAGCGGAAGCAAAGATAGATTCATTTCAACTTTAAATAAGTATAATAATAATTATCACTGATAGTTGAAACGGATCCACAGGCGGATCAAAATAAAATAAGATATTGTTCAACAGTTAAATCTCGTCCAAGCTTGCGAGACTTATTGTGGACGCTCTAGAAGACAGCCAACCTATTACGTGTAGTACCTGCACTTAACCTTTTGGGAAAAATACGTCAGTTTACACTGGTAAATACAAATTAACTGACTCATTTTGAAATGATTGAAAATTGATTTGAATGCACATGGCACAAAAATATTTTATAACTTGGGATAATTATATTACATAATCTTGTAAAGGATTTACATGTTACTTATGCGTTCAGTAGCCCGGTTCGTGCCGGGTTAAAGATCAATAGACACACCACAATATTGAGTTATACACCTGACAGGTGTACGCCTACACCCCGTGCTCAGGTCGTGGCCATCTCGTTAGATAATGTCGAGGATATCCGGGACATGGTCATTAACCCCCCAAAGGCTTTAAGCAAACAAAACACACAATCAAAACATAGCATCTCAATAAATTTAACCACTATTCGATTAAAGAATTTAATGCTAGACCAAGCGGTATTTTATATACCGTACCCCAAGCCCGTATAGGGAAAATAAGTTAAAAGTATTTACCTTGGTAAGTATTTATCTCAACAAGCAAAAAAGGCAGGTAGCTTTTACTGGTGCTCCTAATCTGGAACGAAGGTTTATAAATAACCTATTAGATTTCTAACGGTCTTTATTTAAGCTAAAGCTTAGACCGGTTATTTAAAAGGACGAAACGGTTTAAACGCACGATTAAGCGAAGACCGGATAGAATGTGATTTAGACCCGACAAGTTGGGGTACTTGTATAATATGGGTATACTAAGTACATTCTGGATTTTGAGACAAAAATGATAATGTTTGACCCGTCTCGGTCAATTTATGCAAACTAGTTACATAAACCGAACCGAACGCGAAAAGAGCGTTACGGGTAGCCATAAGAGTCATATGCAAGTTCCCTGATATAATATGCTATAAATATGATATAATATCAGCAAAGTGTCTTCTATTATGCCCGGAACGGATTTAAACTCAACTTATGCCTTATAGGGGCAATTTGGTCATTTAAAAGATTATAAAAGAGTTAATTTGTAATCTGAGTTGTAGGTCTGATTTATATAGTAAAAATACTTAATTTAACATATTATAACAGTAGGGTATGATCCATATATGAAACTTATCATTTAAAACCAAACTATGCTCGTTAGGGGTATTTTGGTAATTTTACAAGGGCTTAAAATGTCAAAATTGGGAATCTGAGTTTATAAACTTAGACTTACTGTTATTTTATAAAAATATACTAAAAACATCAGTAGGTATCAACCTTATAGGTTTAATATGATTATAGTACATACTATGCGATAAAAATGCGTAAAAAGGCGATTTGGAGCCGTTTCCGGGTTTGTAAAAGAAATCTGATATTTTTATATTTCCAGAAGGCTCAAAGTATTATATTTATCAAATAAAATCAGTAGAAAAAGGTTTGGAGTCAAAAGGATTTATAAAACTCATTTTATAGCCCAAAAGGGCAAATTCGGTATTTACCGAATTAAACTTAGAAACCTATGTTATGATCAGCCAAAAATAAAATAAAAAAAATCTTTAAAAATCCTAAAATATTATATAATATCAGTGAGTAAAAAGTTTTATATTAAAAAGTGGGTTTAAATAGGCTTTACTCTAATTACGCCGTTTAAGTAACATAAAGCTTGTAATTTACGATAATGAGCATAACTCTTATTCTGGACCTCAAACTGATATGAAATTTTCGGTGCAAGTTTATAAATCAGTATCAAACGTTTCTACTCTTTCACTTTTTCAAAAATCACGTTTTATAGCAAAAAGGGCAAAATAGTCATATTTAAGCATAAACCGGTAACATGCATATGAATCGGTTAAACATGGAACCAAGATGTAAAATTCCAGAGGGTTAAACATATATGAAAGTTGGTCTAAAATATGCTCTAGTGCAGATCTTAACATGCATGTACGGATCAGAACCGATAGTCAAAGAAAAAGTCCATTTATGAGACTTTCGGTTCCGATTCGGGTGTAATACAGAAAATTGTCGAGTTGATCAAGTTGAAACATGTTCTTACATTATTTATAAAGTTATTTTGATGATCAAACAGGTTGCATGTAGCCTACATTGTTAATCAAGCTTAAATTTGCAAAAACGTGTTCTGTTGACTTTTTAAGAAGAACTTTGACTCGACAATTTGCATGCTTAGAGTGTGAATCTGAACATACCCTTTTAGGGGTTTGTTATACTCATAAATACCAACATATGGGTACTTTCAATTTGAGAAATGACAGAGCCAATCTCGTTTAATCATAAAGTCAAATCTAAATTACGATACTTTGACTTTTGGCTAGAACACTAAGCTAGAACGAATTAGAGAAAGATATAAACACTTACAATGGTCCTAAACAAGTTTAGTGATCACTATGAGGCTGCCTTGTCGATCAGAAATGCTCCAGGAGAAGTCTTGTGAATTTTGAAAGTTCAAGTGCTTGAATGTTTGCAACAATGGTGATCTTTAAAGCAAGTTTGGGACTGATTAAAGGCTGTTGCAGAGGTTTTCAGATGTTTTATGAAGTGTCCAAGGTTCCAAGAATGCATGTATACTCATTGGTGAGGCCCTGAGTCGCTCACAGCTGGAAACAACTCGTAAAACAGACTGACTGGCACCTGTACGCATGTTTCTGTCGCTGGGCAAGTGTCGCGCGACGCGAGACCCCCCTCGCGTGACGCGAGGGTATGCGTGACCAGCTTTCCAAGTTTCAAATGTTGCAATTCAGTCCCTGATCTTATGATACGTGTTTAAGCTATTTACTTGCACTCTAAACCCTTGAAATCTGATTTTTATGAACCTTGGGACTTTTATAAACTTGGGCATATCCTCGGTTAACTTTGCGCTTACCCGAAACGTCACGAAATTCACGATAACGCAATTAACCTTTCGTATACGGTTTTAATCATAACTTTCTCATACGTTCACGAAACTTCATGAAATTTTTATCACATATTCTTGTGAGTATATTTCATCATTACAAAGCTTCGGGTTTGCCAAAAGATCACCCAGAGGTATAAATTCAACATGTTGACACGTTTAGCCCCTGTAGTTTGAAATTCCTCACTTTCTTACATCTTTTGCTTCGTATGATCCATGATTCTTCCGTTTAAGATTATAAACACCATGTAGGGCTATTGTAGGGCTTATTTATCAATTGTTGACACTTTGGACCCTTATATCCACATAGTTTCACTGTTTGTCAACTTTAGTCCCTCTAAAGTATGTTTTTACATATTCAAAGTCCATGACTCGTGTCACGACATTATTGGACCTGAATTTCCGAGGTGTTACATCCTCACCCCCTTAAAAGAAATCTCGACCCCGAGATTTACTGAAACAAATGAGGGTATTTTTCTTTCATCGTGGATTCTACCTCCCACGTGTATTCGGGACCTCTACGGGCATCCCATTTGACCTTAACAATAGGTATGTGCTTCCTTCGAAGCTTCTTTACCTTTCGGTCTTCAATCAACAACGGCTTTTCCACAAATTTCAAGCTTTCATCTATATGTACATCCGTATACGGTATAACCAGTGGTTCCTCAGCGGAACACTTCTTCAAATTACAGATGTGGAACACGTTATGGATAGCGTTGAGTTCTTCTGGCAAGTTTAACTTATAAGCAACTGACCCGACACGTTCGATAATCTCGAAAGGTCCTATGTATCTCGGGCTTAGCTTGCCTTTCTTACCAAATCGCATCACCCCCTTCCAGGGTGATACCTTAAGTAACACTTTATCACCTACTTCGAAGTGAAAATCTTTACGTTGTGGATCTGCATAACTTTTCTGCCTTTCTCTGGCAGCTTTCAAACGATCGCGAATCTGGACAATCTTGTCCGTCGTCTCAAAAACAATTTATGGTCCTGATAGTTGGACGTCTCCAACTTCTGCAAAAACGACTGCGCCAAGATCAAGGTCGTGGGTAGTAAAGTTTTTCTCATGTATTTTGAGTTGGCAGGAGGCATAAGAGATGACCTTGTCCCGCTGCATGACTACACAGCCCAAGCCACGGTTCGAGGCATCGTAATATACCATGAAATCATCATTCCCATCAGGGAGAGCGAGAAAAGGAGCATTACAAGCAAAATGTTATATCCCGTCATTCCCATCAGGGAGAGCGAGAAAGGGAGCATTACAAGCAAAATCGTCATTCCCATCAGGGAGAGCGAGAAAAGGAGCATCGTAATATACCATGAAATCGTCATTCCCATCGTAATATACCACACACTTAGTACCATATAGGTAGTGTCGTAGATTCTTCAGGGTTTGAAAGGATTCCTCTTGTTCGGGACCCCAAGCAAAATGTTTCTCCTTCTGAGTCAACGACGTGAGAGGGATGGCGATCTTTGAAAAGTCCGCGATGAATCGACGGTAATAACCTGCCAATCCTAGGAAGGAACGAATCTCAGATGCAGATTTAGGTGTATACCAATTCTTCACAGCTTCGATTTTTGAAGGGTCAACATGGATTCCTTGTTTACTAACAACATGTCTGAGAAATTGTACTTCATTGATCCAAAACTCACACTTAGAAAACTTTGCGTATAAGTGTTCACCATGTAATAGTTCTAACATGAGGCGTAAATGTCGTTCATGATCAGCTCGGGTTTTTGAATAAATAAGTATATCATCAATAAAGACTATCATAAAACGGTCCAAATAAGGTTTATAAATACGATTTATAAGATCCATGAACACAGCGGGCGTGTTGGTCAAGCCAAAAGGCATGACCACGAACTCGTAGTGCCCATAACGGGTGCAAAATGCGATTTTGGGGACATCTTCTCGAGAACATGGAGTTGATGATTGCCAGATCGAAGGTCGATTTTAAAGAAGCAACTTGGGCCTTGTAACTGGTCGAATAGATCATCGATACGAGGGAGAGGGTAACGATTCTTAACGGTGAGTTTATTAAGTTCACGGTAGTCGATACACATACTAAACAAACCATCTTTCTTCTTGACGAATAACACAGGAGCACCCCACGGAGAGGTACTTGGACATATAAAGCCTTTGTCGAGCAATTCTTGTAGCTGGATGGATAGTTCTTGCATCTCAGAGGGTGCAAGTCGGTAAGGAGCCTTGGAGACGGGAGTCGAACCAGGTATGAGGTCAATACAAAAATCAACAGATCGAGGAGGAGGAAGACCAGGAAGATCTTCAGGAAAGACGTCAGGGAAATCACACACTACTGGGACGTCGCTTATGTTCTTTCCCTTGCCCTTTTATTCCACTATGTGGGCCAAGAAGGAAAAGTATGGTTTACGCAAGCATCTATTCGCCTGAGTGCATGACATCAGCTTCAGTCCTCTAGAAGGTCGGTCTCCATACACGTGTAAAGTTTCACCGAATGGAAGAGGTAGTCGAACGTACTTCTCGTGACAAGCGATCTCAGCATGGTTCTTACGTAACCAATCCATGCCGATTATGACGTCAAAGCTACCCATTTGCATGGGTATGAGATCAATAGTAAAGACGTGGTCATTAAGAGTCAAGGAACAACCACTGAGAATAGAATCAACTAGAATGGACTTACCATCGGCAATTTCAACCGAGAACGACTTAGGTAGTTTCGAGCGTGCACAATTCAATAAAGATTCAAATGCTACGGACACAAAGCTTCTATCGGCACCAGTATCAAATAGTATCGAAGTGTAAAGATTATTGACGAGAAACATACCATTCACTACGTCATTGTCGTTACGAGCCTGGTTTGCATTGAGGTTGAACGCTCGTCCTTGAGCGGCTGGCTGATGCTCCTGGTTCAGCTGGGGACAATGATTATGGAGATGAGTAGTGTCTCCACACTTGTAGCATGCACGAACATTGTTGACTGGTCTAGGGTTCTGTGGAGGAGCCGGGAGGGCTGGTAGAGCTGGCTGGACTGGCGGTGCTTGCTGGGCCTGATTGAGTTGATGGCAGTAGGGAGCTGTGTGACCATTGCAATTACAGTTGGTACACAGTCGGCAAGCGGAGGTCGCAGGATAATGATAGTTACAAGTCGCACACTTGGGATGCACCCCAGTGTACGGCTTCTTGTTTTTCTCCGGAGCAGGAGGATTAGCAGCAGCAGGCACAATGGCATTGCCTGTAGGGTTGGCATTCGCAGCAGGGACAATTGCATTGCACCCAGAACCTTGAGACTTTCGTTTCCTGTTCCTATTGCCACTTGGCTGCTGAGTGATTTGATGAGAAGGTTTCGATGAAGCAGAGTTTCCAAATTGTTTATCACGTACACGATTGTTGTTCAGACTTGCTGCCAGACGATAAACTTCTTCCATAGTCTCGAGCCGAGCTGCTTTAATTGAGTCTCACATGGCAGGAGGTAACCCATTAATGTACTTGCTTGTCATGTGCTTCGGAGTAGAAACCAAGTGAGGCACAATTGAGCTGAGTTGTTTAAAACGGGTAGTGTAAGCTAAGTTGTCATCTCCAATTTGCTTGAGGTGCCAGAACTCTTCCTCAAGTTTTAGTTGTTCATGGGGAGGGCAGAATTCGAGCATCATCAATTCTCGCACCTCAGGCCATGGAAGAGCATAGGCTTCCTCGTTGGAGCGGATGTTTCTCTCGTTGGACCACCACTCTAAAGCTCTGCCTTGAAACATGCCAGTTGCACTCCTAGTCTTTAAGTGTTCTGGGCACTCACTATTGATGAAGGTAACCTCGATGCTGTCGAACCACGCCAGCATAGCAGTCACCCCATCGCTGCCCATGAAAGGCTTAGGGTTGCAAGAGACAAAGTGTTTGAGTTGAAGATCACAGACTTCGGTTTCTCCACTTTAGAAACCACAGAGGAGGGAGGAATGTTTGATCCCTGGATCTCAGTGACGATCTTAGGCATGATGTGAGCAATCTGATCGGCCATGAAAGACATCATTTTCTTCTGAGATTTGGCCCTGGATCTCTTGAGAGAGTCGAATAGTTTACGGGAAGACATCTAAAGATCCAAGAAAAGGATCGTATAAGTCTAGATCATAAAGTCTCGTAGTATATAGTTTCACACATGATCGCATAAAGACTCAAGTTTCACACGCCACAACAAGTCTCACAAAAATTCAACATTCTCATCACAAGTCCGCAAACCCATGACTTTCGCATGGCACATGGTACGAAAGTTCGGTGACATGCTAGAAACACTTATATATTGGAAGTACCAGTGGCGTATCCACCATCTTTCGGGCATGTCACGTCTGTATCGTCGTTCGGTGTCATGTTACGTGTCGTGTTTTTCCAACCATAAAGTATACTCCATCATTCTCATGCGCTTCAACCAGTTACATACACACAGATCAAGCAATGGTTTCACATAGCTCACGTTCAACATTCTCATCACCGGTCCGCAAAACACTAAATTTCGCATGGCACGTGGTACGAAAATTGGTATCATGTTGGAAACACTTATATATAGGAAGTACCAGCGGCGTATCCACCATGTTTCGTCCATGTTACTTCTGTCTTGTCATTCGGTGCCATGTTACGTATAGTGTTTTGCTACCCATAACCGCACACTACACATAGATTAAACAAGTAGTTTCACATAGCATCACGTTCAATCATGTTTTACATAGTTTAATCAAGATTCCCACGTAGTTTATCATAACGAATAAAGCATCATAAATTTAGTTCGATACTGAGAGATTATGATTATTGTTTTAGATAACGAAAGTTTGTGTGATTTGTGTAAAAGTCTTGAAACGAACAAGGAATCAAGTTTAAAACCACATGAAAAATCGAGATAGAATAAAAGATAGGCTCATAAATCATAGGATTGTTCCGGGTAGAGGAACGTTGACTAACTAAATTGAATCGAATCCCTCTCGAATTAAGGCAACGCGCCTTGACTTACTTAGACAAATACGCCATCGATGTTAGGCCTACAATACTTGTCCTTTTGGTCATTACACGTTCCTAATTGATCGGAATTTCGGGACTTTGGCGAGACAGGAAATCATAGAGTGGGACTGGTTATCAAGATGTGAGTTTCACCTCTAACTTGATAATTTCGTACCCTAATAGTTTCAGTACTTATCAAAAGATAAGACCTACTAGAATATGGTATGGAAATTTCCCATCAAGGTTCGGATGTCACTCCTGACTTCAGAGTAAATCTCATGCAAAATATAAACACTACTCAGCAGTGTTTTCAGAGTGCTCGAATGTGTATTGTGTCAGCCTTAGGAAAGGCAGGTAAGTTTAACAAGATTGTGTTGCTAGGAAGCAAGTACGGTAGAATGCATAAGTCTTAAACAACAGATAAGAGTCAAGTTTCCTAGAACTATAGACTAGGCAAAGCATTCCTACTTTTCCTAATTCCCTATAGTTATGGCTCAGATACCAATCTGTCACACCCCAACCGATGGTGGAAACATCGGGGCGCGACACTAAGCATTCAGATTGCTCATGAGTTTCCATAACACTATAGTTTCAATAGTAATTAATCAAGTTTCATAGCGTAAGCTTCAACCAAAGTTTCACAACCACTAAATATCAAAAACAAAACATTCCAAAAATTGTTCAAAAGATTCTAAATTTACTAAGATGAGTTTCTAGGCAGCATCCTAGCAAGTTTCTTGATTTCCTCAGCTACTATAAACCTGCAACATGTATTAAAATAATATCAACAATAATGTTGGTGAGTATACAAGTTTGAGTATATAGTAGCATAATAGTTTAAATGACTCATATCCATAATGTAAACACATAAAAAGTTTCACCATGCTAGTTTACGCAGTCCGAGTGATAGCCCAAGTTTCCAATGCGTTAAATGCCTTTCCCAAAGACTAACGGGAGGTTAAATGTCTCCTCCTAACAATACCCCAAAGACTAACGGGGAGGTGCATTACCCTATAGCGCTACCATTGTTACGGCGGAACTACACACAAGGATAAAACGCTCACATAGCATAAAAGTCTCAAGAATCACAAGTTTCAAGTTTCATGTTCACAGCGGATAGAGTATGTTTCAAATAGTTTCAAGTGTCAAGTGTCAAGTTTATAGAATACATGTTGCATCCCAAAAGTGTTTAACAAAAAGGGGGATCGAGTATACTCACAGTGGGTGCTAAGTATCAACACCAACTAGTTGGATTGAAGGGAGCTTCGTGTCACACCCCGACCGTGTAAAACAACAAACCACGGTGGAAACGTCGGGGAATGGAGCGACAGAATTATTGTTTCAGAACACATGGATTAAAAGTTTCGTTTTATTTAAATATTAATCATTTACATTGTCCTGACATTATAGTTAAAACACAACCACATCGTCTATCATTGTTATTAAGTCACTAAGGCCTCGTCAGATCCTATGTGAGCATGCATCCTAGTCACAATCAACATCATCAATCACCACCTGAAACATATGCGAAAATAAAGTCAGCAAAGAAATGCCGACGAGCACATAGGTTTTGTGAGAGTGTCAGATTCATGGCTCGAATTCGTATTGCAATACCTCGTTTGACTACAAGATTCGATAATTGAAAACCTTGTTTTGTAAAGTGTTTGGTATTGCAATATGATTAACCAACTTAAAACAAGTTGATTTTAGTTTATAAAACCTCGTTGCCATGGATCTTAACCCAAAACATTTGTTTAAGTAAACCAAATTGTAAATCGTTCTCGTAATAAAACTCGAATGGTTTATATCGTATAGTAAATATCGTTGTGTCTCATCGTTTAAAATCATTCGTCCAAGTGAACTAAATAACGCCATGGAATGTAATACAATGAAAGCACTTATATATAAGAAGTACCAGCGGCGTATCTACCATGCTTTTATCATATTACACCTGTCCTGTTATTTAATCACAAACCAAAAACCAATCGTTCGTTCAATTCTTTTAACTTGTTTAAATCTTTCAAATCGTTCAATCGTTTCAATCGTTCAAAATCGTTCAATCGTTCAAAATCGTTCAATCGTTCAAATCGTTCTCGTTTTAATTGTGAAAACTAACTTTTGTTCGTCTCGCTTATAACATTCAAACCTTCGCAACTCATCCATCGTTTAAATCGTATTAACAAACCACCAAAGGGTAAGTTAACAATCATCAGGTTCAGTCGTTACCCACATAACCCCCATACATAACCATGGTGGCAGTCCAATAATGGGATTTTTCAGATCCTGTGGTACCATAACCTATTATTGGTTGGCTTGATCAATGTTAATGAATGTCATTCGTTATGTAAATACGTCCAACAAGTTCGTTCACATTATCGAAATCGTTTTGTTTAATATAAACCATAGTATTCGTTTTTGAAATCATCGTTGAAAGCATCGAAATCGTTTAACACATATGAATCACCCCAAAATAATCAAAAACAGTAAAATAGGGGAACTATGTACTCACATTGAAGTGCAAAGTATCCTCGATTAAATGAACTTAGTAAAGCTCGGGCAAACCAAGGAAATCAAATAGCACCTACTAATCGGATCGCTAAGTTAATAAATCGACGCCTAAATCGGAAGATCGGGTAGAATGAGGTCTTGTAAACCAAATCAGTGTTGGAACTCATGTGATATGGTTTAACAAAGCCTACGTTCTAAATCGGAACCTATTCTAAGTGCTTACGACCCGTTATGACCCATTAAGGTAGCTTATGCTACTTTAACGCGTCGTTCGCGCAAACGCGCGTTTGAGACGCCTAACTAGTCCTATTACAAGTAACAAATGCCCTAACATGTGTAAATATGTTGCATAATTAGTTTAAGTGACAAAATTTAGGTTACATATGCTTTAAATCAAATTATGCATGAAAAGGGCATTTGGTCATTTTCCTAAGGCATATAAACTACCTATCATACAACTAATTAAACTAAGTGGCCATAAGGTATAACCTCGGAAGGTTATTCCCTATACAACTATGGTCACAATATATGCTTGGTCGGATCCTAACGGTCAACCAAATGGGTCGGGTTCGAAAGTCTAAGCGGTTGTCAAGACCGCTTGACTTACGACCCTAAACAAGCACTAGAATAAAAGTGACTAGTTAAACATGTTAAAACATGTTTAACTAAGTTAGAAAATAGGTTTGATATCAAAACAAAGTGTTTTGATACCCAAAAATAGCTTCGTCACAAAATGCGCATAAACGGCATTTGGACCGAAACTTTGGCTCGTCACTTCGACTGATCAACGTGGAAATCAGTAGGTATAGTCACAGGGGACTATAACTGTCGTGATTACGTTCACGTTGCAAAGTTCAAACGAACTTTGTGTTGACCAAATCATGGTCAAAGAAGAAAGTCAAGCATTTTTTGACTTTCATGCTTAAATACATAAACAAGCATGAAAGAAGCTTACAAAGGGTCCAAGCTAGAAAGAATTGAACTAAAACACTCAGGTATGAAGACTCAGCTTCAAATTAGAGCATATTTAATTCAAATTAATCAAGGAAAAATGAAAAACCCAAGCCTATTTATAGAACTTTTGGATCAAGGAGATCATTCCATGTGTTAGGAGGATCAATCTTGGCCATACACTTGTGGCACATGGTTTCTAATACAGGGGGAACACAAAAATAATCTCAAGGTATCCCAAAACCATGTTAAAAACCACTGAAATCCACTGCTGTGGCCAGATACAATGTTTCTGATCTGCTAGTCGGTCGCGCCCCGCGTAGCCCGACACTGGGTGTTTCGCGGTCCGCCTAGCAATTATCAGAAGTTGACAATTTTCTCCCCTGCATGTCCAAAACTTTTATTTTGATGTTTTTAAGCCCCGTTAACCCCATTTCAAGGCTCTACAATGAAGTTAAAGCATAGGGAACATGAAATATGATTGAAACCATCTCGGATGTCGGTTCGTTTGGTCGTACGGTCATGTTATTCGGTTAATTACGACGAAAACTCGAACGGACGCGAAAACGATCCAAATTACACGACGAGTGGTATTTTTGCATTCCAATCACTAAAATAAAATATTTTAATGATTACAAAAATTTTTGGATGTCCGGATATGTTCAGAACGTAAGATATGCGTGTAAATGCAAACTTATGCACTTTTTGACGCTTTTAGTCCCTATTGATCAAATAAGCGCATTTTCGCATAACGAACCCCTCAAAGCCTATTTCTAAGCTATTTAAAGGATATTTAGGGTATTTTTAGCTTATGATCAAGTTCCGGAATGTTTGTTACTGTACGAATCGGCATACTTTCGCAGTTTGTCGTAAATAGTCCCTGCGATCGAATAAACTTGTTTTCAACACACCAACCCCACCAGAACTTATTTCTAAGTTATGTAAAGGTTATTTAAGGTATGTTAAGCCTATTTCACTATTACAGAGTGTTTGTCGCGTTAAACTGATTATGTTTACGCATCAATTTGCATATAACTTTATAGAATGTGATTTAAAGCTTGAAATCGAACGAGAATTGATATGTGCAAAGGTCACATGTATTTGTATGAATTCCAAGATTGAAACACAAGATTTCATTGGATTCTTACTTGTATGATGGTCATAGAGGCGCATATGTCACAATCTCCCCTACTTTAGGAAATTTCGTCCCGAAATTTAATTTAGAGGAAACTTGTGTGTGCTCGAAGTTGAAGTCGGAGAGTATAACATAAAAACAACATTGGTCAAGGTCCAGAACTTCTATTAAATTAAATTACACATGACAAAACTTGTTGTGGTTTCTGTGCACCGAATTCCATAATTACGTATGCATCCATAATTACGTAATTTCTTGCACAGTCCGCACAGTTCATTTTATAATGTGTAGGGGAAGGAAATCGAATGAATAATCCTGTGATGACTTGATTAGACTACCATAAGGTTTCTTTAATTAGATCAACAAATGATCTCTTTAAATAGACCACCAAAGAGTCTTTTCAACTAGATCACCAAAGGATCTCTTTAAATAGATCAACGAACAATATCTTTAACTAGATTGACAAATCAATCTCTTTAACTAGACCACAGAAGGGGTCTCTTTAACTAGATTGACGAATCAATCTCTTTAACTAGATTGACAAATCAATCTCTTTAACTAGACCACCCAAGGGGTCTCTTTAACTATATCAACGAATGTTATCTTTAACTAGATTGACGAATCAATCTCTTTAACTAGACCACCCAAGGGGTCTCTTTAACTTTGGAATAGTACTTTACAATTCAAGGGTCTTAACTATTACATAGAAGCCCGTTAAGGATTTAAGATAGTACCTTTGGATATCCTTCTAAGAATCCATCATATAAAGATGTGGAAGATTCTATAAGGATTTGGATAGCGAGTAATTTGATTCACACGTAAACACATAATTGTTAACTTGTTCATCAATTTGTTATCAACTTGTTATAAATTTGTTTGTAAACTTGTTATTGATTTGAACATGTGTATTTAAAGTACACCAGGAATCCAATCCATGGACTTCAGTTGGTACTTTAAACATCCTCAAGAGTCTAATTATGGAGATAGGAAAATCTTAATAGGAATTCTTCTTTGTCCTCATTGAATCGTAATATTCGTATTAAAGCATACAAAGAATTTAATTAAAAATTTTGATTTTGCGCTTTAATCATTCGTAAGGACCAAATTATGAAGATAGGAAGATCCTATAAGGATTTCGAAATTCGTGCAACGGGAGATGTTTTGGAAACCTCGTACTAAATGTGTTTAATATTTCAGTTTTGAAGGTAATACACAAGTCTGATACTTCAGTTTCGTTGTCGGTGCGTTCCTGCAGTCGCTTTTTTCGTTCACGTTTACGGTTTGTGACGTTCGAAAGCACGATAAATTTGTAAAAATGTATTCATATGTATAAAATATACGTATAAAATTCCTATTTGTCGGCGTTGTCAGTATTTTGTCCGGTGTCAGTTCGTTACCGTTTATCGTTCAACAGTCTTCCCACAAATCGACATTCACGTACTGTAAAGCTGGATAGACGTTCCTAGGCATTCCAAAAGGCTTAATTAAGTTTATTTACATCCTAAACAATAATTATAATCGTCTTAACATTTGTTATTCAGGAAATTAAGAGCCGTAAATTGCCGGTTGTCACACCGCTCCACTTTCCTTCTTATTATTCACATCCAAATATACTATCGACCTTCGTGCAATGATTAAGGTTTCAAGGTCTAGCGCCGCTACCTCTCGCCATCCACCTCTAGCCACCGTTTATGTGTCTTTGTTTATGTTAAGGGTGTGCATGGGTCATTTGGGTCGGTTTTGGCCTAAAATCATAACCATGAAGGAAATGTCGGTTAATGGAAAAACATAACCATAATCGATCGGTTATGGTTATTTGGTTTTGATGGTTATAATGGTCGGTTAACCATGAATTTGGGCCTAGCTAAAATTAGCTAAAAAAATATCATCAGGCATTATTTGAGATAAAAAGTTTAGGCTTAAAAATCTTTGTCCATGGTACAAATTGTTATTACAAATTTGTACATATTACATAGAATTAAAATGCACATATAATCTATAATATTATAGATTAATCTATAATATTGTAGACTAACCATGACTATACTAACATGTGGGTCGGTTAGGTTATTGTGGTTATGGAATAATGGAAAACCATAACCGACCCATGTATATGGGTTTTTAGGAAATTGTTAACAAACCCATCAGTTTTATTTTCGATTCGGTTTTTTGCTTTGGTTTTTTCGATTAATATAACTATGGGTCGGTTAATTCGGTTTTATGCACACCGCTGGTTTGTGTTCGTGAACACGTTTCTCTCCTTAATGAATGAACACGAACATAAAATCTTGTTCGGTAAGTGTTCATCAACCGTTCACGAAAACGTTATCTATACTATATTATAATGCATGAGGGAGGGATATTTTAAGATACCCAAAAAATACGAATTTTTCCCCCCTTTATTTATAGAAAGACCCCTAAAATGAGGGTAGTTTGGTCTTTTTTAACACTATGTATTTTTTAGCCCCTAAACTTATTACACTTAACTCCCTAAGTTTTAACAAAATTATAGATAATTAGTTACATTTCCCCCCTCCACAACAAACTTATAATTCTTTTACGTATTCTTATCATATCTTATTAACTATAATGTTTTTAATAAAAACCAAAGATAGCATGACGACCTATACATTTTTGTCGACGTTTCGGTAGTTGTCTTGTTCAGTATCGACGTGCGAATTAAAAGGTACAAGTAGAAGATGCCTTAGTGTACAAGTGATCATTGCAAAGAAGTAGAATAAGTAAATCAATAAGCTTTATGTAATCATTTTAAAAGTTAAATTTATTGATTCTACCATTATCAAATAATTGTGTCATGTTTGTATTTGATTTCTAGAAACCATAAAATGTATTATAGTATAGATTCATTGACTAAATATTAGTTATATTATAAAACTCTAACAACCTACGTGAATATATCGGTTTTGTATAGATATTATTTGACAAACTAAAAAATGACTAGATATTCCGATTTTATATAGATATTATTTAAAATAGTCAAAAATTGACTAGATATATATGCTATTTATTAGCATGAGTTTGACTCATTTAAAAATGAATATCTCGCCACATGTTGGTATAGATATAATAACAAACTTTCTATGAAAAAGGATTGCAAAAAATTAAGTGGGAAACAATTTTAAAATTTAAAAAGTCTTTACACTATAAATCTATATACTTGGTTAATATGGTCATTTAAGTATTTAACCTATTTTCAACATGTAAAAGTATTCCACGTATGTAGTACACACATTTCAAACATCAAATGTTGAAAGGCATCTAAAATTCATATTTCAATTACTTTTCAACATGTGCAGTTTCTTCTCTTTCTCACCCTTAAAGGCAGGTTTCAAATTTCCAAATTCTCTTCTCCCACTCTCTCAAATTCCTTCCACATGCTCAAAATATGGCAGCGGCTTTCATGGTTTGTGGTGTTTTGCGCGGTGTTAGATCTAGAGTATCGTGGTGGTTGAATAATGGAGATGGCGGAAAGGTGAAGAAGATGTCGAAGTTTGAAGATGAGGTTTTTCCAAAACTGATTTATTTGAAGATTTTCGCCACGAACGATGGTTCACAGAGCGGCCACCGTTAATTCAGTTGAGTTTCATAATTTTTCTTCATAATAAATTTTGAACCTTTTCATCTCAACTGAAACCCTAATCTGTGTTTTGCGATTTATTTACTTCTGTTTCAATGTCTTACCTTGCAATGGAGCAGCAGAGCAACCATCGAAGATAGATCTGAAGCATGTGTTGAAGCAAAACGCAAAGCTAATTTCATATATAAATAGTCATTGTTCATCATCTGTTTTTTCTGAAAACATGGTTTCATTTTAGCCTAGATCCCTATAAAGTATGTCGTCTTCTTGTTTATTGTTTCTTTGTGAGTTGTAATCGGAACAATTTTATAACCTGATAAAATAAACTATCTTTGGACATTTTATGCATAACTTATTTGATCCAGAACTTAAGAAAATGAAGATTAGAACATGTTATTTGGACACATAGTGGGTTTTGCTTCTCAGGTAAACCATTTTTAGTAAACTTATTGACTAGCAAAACCTTTTGCATTATGATCTTAACGTTTTCCATCTGATCGAACTATGCATACCACAATGAAATGGACTAATCGATTAATTTGTTTATGACATATATCCACTACAAGAATGTTATATTATACGAACAAGAAAATTAGTAGAAACGAATACCGCAATGCAAATTGCCACCCCTGCCGCATCGCGCGGGCACCCTGCTAGTATCCTTAACAAACGAGCATGAATAAGGCATTGTTCGTATTCGTTCGGTTTGTTTCGTTTACAGCCCTAAACTTAATGCTTTTAAAGTTGGTTCAACTATCAAAGTTCATATTATTAGAAGGCAACTAGTCAATTATAATCTTGGTATAGTATGGGTGGATTTATGTAATGTTTATGATGAAAAAATGCTGATCTTATTCAAAATTTAATATATATTTGTTTGTGTTCGTGAACATTTCTATTATACAAGTACGTGTAATACACAAGTCTATAACATATTTTTACATAATAAATACATTTATTTTAGATTGAAAAAAAAAATGTGAGTCCAAACTTAATAGTGACTTTTTATAGAATTTATTTTTATAATATTATCTATCATTTACTACTGTTTGAAAGTGTTTCAAACTATTTCAAAACATTATACATATTATACATATGAGTAAACTGTCATTTTGGTCCCTGTGGTTTGGGCACTTTTGCCATTTTAGTCCAAATTTCAAACTTCTTAAATCTAGGTCCCTGTGGTTTCACTTTTATTGTCATTTTGGTCCAAAATTCAAAAACTCTCATTTTTTTACTTTTCCAACATGCCTGTTTTGTCTTTTTGTGCAGGGGTATTTTTGTCCAAGTGCTTTTCATTTAACATTTTGTTAATTATAAAACTAAATTAAATATCATTATTAATTCTCGTTTCCCCATTTATATCATCTTTAACCCCCAAATCTGAAACTCTGTCTCTCTCTCCTCTCTCTCTCTCTCTCTCTTTAAACTCACCAGCCTTAACATCCATCATCTAACACAGTATCATCTCCGTTAATCACGCCTCTAAACAAAAGACCCAAATGGATCAGAACTAGACGGAGAGTCCGGTGTACACCCGGCAGTGGAGCAGCACCGGTTCATCTTCTCCGGTGATGTCACCGGTGAACAGTTAGAGAGAGAAACAAAGGGTTTCGTTTCGCTGGTAAACAGTTAAAGAGAGAAACGAAGGGTTTCTCTTGTACCTGAATCACCCACCACCACCGTACACCCACCACCACCGTCTCCCCTCCACCACCGTACACCCTCCACCTCCGTACACCCTCAATACCACTACCACAACCTCTACCCTCAGCCGGTATTGAAGACCTAGTACACCGCCTATATCCTCAGATCTAGTATCAGAAACCGCATCAATCCACCGAAAAACGCACAGATAGTTGTCGTCATCTAACGAACCCTTATTTTCACATCGAAACCGTTTCAATCCCTGTTTTCTCAGGCAAATAAACCTCCATTGTCGAGAAAACCCTGATTGCTGATAAAACCCCCAGTTGCAGATCTGTTTGTTATAAAAAATTGAAGGATTGCAGGTCTGGGATCTTTGCGATTGAACATTCAAAGATGAAATTGTTGTTGCGTGATAGTAGTTGCAGAGAAAGAGAGAGAGAGAGGGATGTGTATGAGAGAGACGTGTTTAGTTGTTTATATATAATTTGATTAGTTATATATATTTATTTTTAATTAATAATTAATAATTAGTTATAATAAAAGTATAATGACCAAAATGCCCCTGAAGAAATGGACAAAACAATCAGCTTTCAACAGTCAAAATAGGGGGTTTTTGGATTTTGGACTAAAATGGCAATAAATGTGAAACCACAATGACCCAGATTTAAAAAGTTTGAGATTTGGATTAAATGGCAAAAGTGCGCAAACCACAGGGACCAAAATGACAGTTTACTCTATACATATTAATAATAACTGCTCATGAATAGTATTCATGAATATAATTAATTTATATTATTATGATTACTTTTATACACATTAATAATAACTGCTCATAAATATTAAACTGTGATTAATTAATTAAGAGTAAATCTAACAATTGTTATATATTACTTTTAAAATATAAATATTATATTTATTTAATAAACGAAACTTTTGATAATATTGCACCAATAAAGTTATATGCACATTTATTATTAATTACTATCTCTCAACATTCTAATATAAACTAGGATTTAAACCTCGCGCGCGCTTCGCGGCGCAGGCGGTCAAAATAATTACTGTGTACAAAACTCGATAACATTCATGTTCCATTTGTGCAAAACATGAACTCCTTACATAAAAGTATAAAACAAAACAAAAGCAACCCATCCCATCAAACAAATTCGCATCACCGTCGTCTGTCCACTTGATCATCATCATCCGACATTGTCGCACCCGTTCCTTCAACCATCATCATCATCAAACAACAACATGAACAAATATCAAACCGAAATCCAAACCAACAAAGCCACAAAAACCTGTCAAGCTCTGTAACAACTGCTCGATCTCCCAACACGCGATAACAGCTTCCATAGCGTTAACACGAACATGTTGTTGCAGTTGCTCTTTAAAAGAACAAAGCAACAGAACATAATGAGTCTGCATTATAGCACAAATAAAAAAAATCAATCAGTTTCAATTTTCAAACCATAACAATAGAACAAACTCGCAATCTTTTACTCGTACCATGAATTGATCAGGCTCTTTATCATCACCAAGATTACCACCCTGCCCACCGAGACCTGAATACTTCGCGACAACATGTTGTGACTGCGCCAGCTGTGCATCGATCCTGGGCAGCTGATCCACGGGAATCGCAATTCGCAAACAAGACACGTGAGCCAGCAACTGCTCATCAAGCGAGTGTGACAGTACCTTGGCTTTGTATCGAGCATTTTGCCAGTTTACAGCCGCTTCACCGCCACCGTCGCCGCCACCTACCTCACTATCTCCTAGGTCACCTACCCCATTATTATTCACCTGCATACACAGTCACAAAATTCCATAAGAATAGTTTTAATGTAGGCCAAAACTAAATGTTGCACTTAACCTTTTGGGAAAAATACGTCAGTTTACACTGGTAAATACAAATTAACTGACTCATTTTGAAATGATTGAAAATTGATTTGAATGCACATGGCACAAAAATATTTTATAACTTGGGATAATTATATTACATAATCTTGTAAAGGATTTACATGTTACTTATGCGTTCAGTAGCCCGGTTCGTGCCGGGTTAAAGATCAATAGACACACCACAATATTGAGTTATACACCTGACAGGTGTACGCCTACACCCCGTGCTCAGGTCGTGGCCATCTCGTAAGATAATGCCGAGGATATCCGGGACATGGTCATTAACCCCCCAAAGGCTTTAAGCAAACAAAACACACAATCAAAACATAGCATCTCAATAAATTTAACCACTATTCGATTAAAGAATTTAATGCTAGACCAAGCGGTATTTTATATACCGTACCCCAAGCCCGTATAGGGAAAATAAGTTAAAAGTATTTACCTTGGTAAGTATTTATCTCAACAAGCAAAAAAGGCAGGTAGCTTTTACTGGTGCTCCTAATCTGGAACGAAGGTTTATAAATAACCTATTAGATTTCTAACGGTCTTTATTTAAGCTAAAGCTTAGACCGGTTATTTAAAAGGACGAAACGGTTTAAACGCACGATTAAGCGAAGACCGGATAGAATGTGATTTAGACCCGACAAGTTGGGATACTTGTATAATATGGGTATACTAAGTACATTCTGGATTTTGAGACAAAAATGATAATGTTTGACCCGTCTCGGTCAATTTATGCAAACTAGTTACATAAACCGAACCGAACGCGAAAAGAGCGTTACGGGTAGCCATAAGAGTCATATGCAAGTTCCCTGATATAATATGCTATAAATATGATATAATATCAGCAAAGTGTCTTCTATTATTCCCGGAACGGATTTAAACTCAACTTATGCCTTATAGGGGCAATTTGGTCATTTAAAAGATTATAAAAGAGTTAATTTGTAATCTGAGTTGTAGGTCTGATTTATACAGTAAAAATACTTAATTTAACATATTATAACAGTAGGGTATGATCCATATATGAAACTTATCATTTAAAACCAAACTATGCTCGTTAGGGGTATTTTGGTAATTTTACAAGGGCTTAAAATGTCAAAATTGGGAATCTGAGTTTATAAACTTAGACTTACTGTTATTTTATAAAAATATACTAAAAACATCAGTAGGTATCAACCTTATAGGTTTAATATGATTATAGTACATACTATGCGATAAAAATGCGTAAAAAGGCGATTTGGAGCCGTTTCCGGGTTTGTAAAAGAAATCTGATATTTTTATATTTCCAGAAGGCTCAAAGTATTATATTTATCAAATAAAATCAGTAGAAAAAGGTTTGGAGTCAAAAGGATTTATAAAACTCATTTTATAGCCCAAAAGGGCAAATTCGGTATTTACCGAATTAAACTTAGAAACCTATGTTATGATCAGCCAAAAATAAAATAAAAAAAATCTTTAAAAATCCTAAAATATTATATAATATCAGTGAGTAAAAAGTTTTATATTAAAAAGTGGGTTTAAATAGGCTTTACGCTAATTACGCCGTTTAAGTAACATAAAGCTTGTAATTTACGATAATGAGCATAACTCTTATTCTGGACCTCAAACTGATATGAAATTTTCGGTGCAAGTTTATAAATCAGTATCAAACGTTTCTACTCTTTCAATTTTTCAAAAATCACGTTTTATAGCAAAAAGGGCAAAATAGTCATATTTAAGCATAAACCGGTAACATGCATATGAATCGGTTAAACATGGAACCAAGATGTAAAATTCCAGAGGGTTAAACATATATGAAAGTTGGTCTAAAATATGCTCTAGTGCAGATCTTAACATGCATGTACGGATCAGAACCGATAGTCAAAGAAAAAGTCCATTTATGAGACTTTCGGTTCCGATTCGGGTGTAATACAGAAAATTGTCGAGTTGATCAAGTTGAAACACGTTCTTACATTATTTATAAAGTTATTTTGATGATCAAACAGGTTGCATGTAGCCTACATTGTTAATCAAGCTTAAATTTGCAAAAAACATATTCTGTTGACTTTTTAAGAAGAACTTTGACTCGACAATTTGCATGCTTAGAGTGTGAATCTGAACATACCCTTTTAGGGGTTTGTTATACTCATAAATACCAACATATGGGTACTTTCAATTTGAGAAATGACAGAGCCAATCTCGTTTAATCATAAAGTCAAATCTAAATTACGATACTTTGACTTTTGGCTAGAACACTAAGCTAGAACGAATTAGAGAAAGATATAAACACTTACAATGGTCCTAAACAAGCTTAGTGATCACTATGAGGCTGCCTTGTCGATCAGAAATGCTCCAGGAGAAGTCTTGTGAATTTTGAAAGTTCAAGTGCTTGAATGTTTGCAACAATGGTGATCTTTAAAGCAAGTTTGGGACCGATTAAAGGCTGTTGCAGAGGTTTTCAGATGTTTTATGAAGTGTCCAAGGTTCCAAGAATGCATGTATACTCATTGGTGAGGCCCTGAGTCGCTCACAGCTGGAAACAACTCGTAAAACAGACTGACTGGCACCTGTACGCATGTTTCTGTCGCTGGGCAAGTGTCGCGCGACGCGAGACCCCCCTCGCGTGACGCGAGGGTATGCGTGACCAGCTTTCCAAGTTTCAAATGTTGCAATTCAGTCCCTGATCTTATGATACGTGTTTAAGCTATTTACTTGCACTCTAAACCCTTAAAATCTGATTTTTATGAACCTTGGGACTTTTATAAACTTGGGCATATCCTCGGTTAACTTTGCGCTTACCCGAAACGTCACGAAATTCACGATAACGCAATTAACCTTTCGTATACGATTTTAATCATAACTTTCTCATACGTTCACGAAACTTCATGAAATTTTTATCACATATTCTTGTGAGTATATTTCATCATTACAAAGCTTCGGGTTTGCCAAAAGATCACTCAGAGGTATAAATTCAACATGTTGACACGTTTAGCCCCTGTAGTTTGAAATTCCTCACTTTCTTACATCTTTCGCTTCTTATGATCCATGATTCTTCCGTTTAAGATTATAAACACCATGTAGGGCTATTTTAGGGCTTATTTATCAATTGTTGACACTTTGGACCCTTATATCCACATAGTTTCACTGTTTGTCAACTTTAGTCCCTCTAAAGTATGTTTTTACATATTCAAAGTCCATGACACGTGTCACGACATTATTGGACCTGAATTTCCGAGGTGTTACATCCTCACCCCCTTAAAAGAAATCTCGACCCCGAGATTTATTGAAACAAATGAGGGTATTTTTCTTTCATCGTGGATTCTAGCTCCCACGTGTATTCGGGACCTCTACGGGCATCCCATTTGACCTTAACAATAGGTATGTGCTTCCTTCGAAGCTTCTTTACCTTTCGGTCTTCAATCAACAACGTCTTTTCCACAAATTTCAAGCTTTCATCTATATGTACATCCGTATACGGTATAACCAGTGGTTCCTCAGCGGAACACTTCTTCAAATTACAGATGTGGAACACGTTATGGATAGCGCTGAGTTCTTCTGGCAAGTTTAACTTATAAGCAACTGACCCGACACGTTCGATAATCTCGAAAGGTCCTATGTATCTCGGGCTTAGCTTGCCTTTCTTACCAAATCGCATCACCCCCTTCCAGGGTGATACCTTAAGTAACACTTTATCACCTACTTCGAAGTGAAAATCTTTACGTTGTGGATCTGCATAACTTTTCTGCCTTTCTCTGGCAGCTTTCAAACGATCACGAATCTGGACAATCTTGTCCGTCGTCTCAAAAAAAATTTCTGGTCCTGATAGTTGGACATCTCCAACTTCTGCCCAACAAATAGGCGATCTACACTTTCTACCGTATAAGGCCTCAAAAGGCGCAGCTTTTATGCTGGTGTGGTAGCTATTGTTGTAGGAGAATTCAATTAGTGGTAGGTTCTTATCCCAACTACTACCCAAATCGATCGCACATGCACGTAGCATGTCTTCCAAAGTTTGAATAGTACGCTCACTCTGACCGTCAGTCTGTGGATGATAAGCCGTACTAAAATTCAAACGAGTGCCCAAAGATTGTTGGAAACTTTTCCAAAAATGTGATGTGTATCTAGTATCTCTATCAGAGATAATAGACACAGGTATTCCATGCAAAGCTACAATCTTATCAACGTATAACTGGGCTAACATATCGGAGCTATAAGTCTCCTTGATGGGCAGAAAATGTGCTGACTTCGTCAGTCTATCTACTATGACCCAAATAGTATCATTTCCCTTTCTTGTCTTTGGCAACTTGGTGATGAAATCCATCGTCACCATCTCCCATTTCCATGTGGGAATTTCAGGTTGTTGTAACAAACCTGACGGTTTCTGGTGTTCCGCTTTGACTTGCGCACAAGTCAAACATTTAGACACATAAGCAGCTATGGACTTTTTCAAACCAATCCACCAGTAATTTGCTTTTAAATCCTGATACATCTTGTCAGCTCCAGGATGAACGGAATATTTGGAACTGTGGGCTTCCTGGAGGATAACATCTCGAAGTCCTCCAAAAACTGGAACCCATATTCGTCCATTTAATCTTAACATTCCGTCTTTGTCATGGGATAACTGTTCCTCAGTTACTCCCAATTTTTCTTCAGGGTAGTTGGCTTCTAACACAGCTTCCCTCTGTGCAGCCAATATTCTTTCGTTCAAATCATTCTTGATTTCAATGCGCTTGGCATTGATTCTTATCGGCTTAACTCTTTCCTTTCTACTCAAGGCGTCAGCAACTACATTTGCCTTGCCTGGATGGTACTTTATTTCACAATCATAATCGTTTAGAGTTTCCATCCATCGTCTTTGTCGCATGTTCAAGTCCTTCTGATTAAACAAATGTTGAAGGCTCTTGTGATCTGAATAGATCACACACTTGGTACCATATAAGTAATGTCTCCAGAGTTTTAATGCAAATACAACGGCACCCAGCTCCAAGTCGTGGGTGGTGTAGTTCTTTTCGTGCACCTTTAGTTGTCGTGAAGCGTAGGCAATAACCTTGCCTTTCTGCATGAGTACACAGCCCATACCAGTGTGTGATGCATCACAGTACACCACAAATTCTTCTATACCATCGGGCAAGGTTAACACTGGTGCATTGCTTAACTTTTTCTTCAGAATGTCAAAGGATTCCTGCTGCTTAGGGCCCCAATCAAACTTAACTTTCTTTCGTGTCAACGCGGTTAAGGGCGCAGCAATCCTTGAAAAGTTTTTGATAAAACGTCTATAGTATCCAGCTAAACCCAGGAAACTGCGAATTTCCGTAGGCGTCTTTGGCTCTTGCCAATTCATAACAGCTTCAACTTTAGCGGGATCCACTTGGATACCACGCTCGCTAACAACGTGTCCAAGAAACTGGACTTCTCGAAGCCAGAATTCACACTTCGAGAACTTGGCATAGAGCTTCTCTTGATTAAGTAGTTTGAGAATACAACGAAGGTGTTTCTCGTGGTCAGCTTTGTTCTTTGAATAGATGAGAATGTCGTCAATGAAGACGATGACGAATTTATCCAGATAAGGCTTGCAGACGCGATTCATGAGATCCATGAATGCGGCTGGTGCGTTAGTGAGCCCGAAAGGCATCACTAGGAACTCATAATGTCCATAACGAGTCCTAAAAGCTGTCTTGTGTACATCTTCATCCTTGACCTTCAACTGATGATAGCCCGATCTTAAGTCGATCTTAGAAAAGTAGCTTGCTCCTTGTAATTGATCGAACAGATCGTCGATCCTGGGTAAAGGATACCTATTCTTGATAGTGACTTTATTAAGCTCACGGTAGTCGATGCACAAACGCATCGATCCATCCTTATTCTTGACAAATAAGATTGGCGCTCCCCAAGGAGACGAACTAGGTCTAATAAAACCTTTTGCTAACAGATCATCCAACTGCGTCCTTAATTCCTTCATCTCTGTCGGTGCTAACCTATAAGGTGCTCTCGCTATTGGTGCAGCACCAGGGATGATGTCAATCCGGAATTCTACTTGCCTATCTGGTGGTAAACCAGGTAGTTCTTCGGGAAAAACTTCAGGATATTCCGAAATGATAGGGATATCTTCAATCTTGGGCTTCTGTTCATCAATGGTAACCTGTGCCATATAAATGACACAACCTTTCTGCATACATCTGGATGCCTTGAGCATGGACACTTGCTCAGGCAATCCATGCTGTGTATCCCCTTGGATGGTAAGTGACTCCCCAGCAGGAGTTTTAATTATCACTTGCTTTTGGTTGCACACAATCTGGGCTTGGTTATGCGATAACCAATCCATGCCTATAACTACATCAAAGCCGGCGAGCTTAAAGGGAAGTAGGGACAAAGGAAAAGAATGATTCCTAATGGATATAACACCTCCATCTAAAACAGTTGAGGCTGTTTCTATGGTTCCATCAGCTAACTCCACCTCATACTTCACACTTAAGGCTTTTACAGGCAATTTTAACAACTCACAAAACTTATTATCTACAAAAGACTTATCCGCTCCAGAATCAAACAAGACTCTAGCAAAAACATCATTTACAAGAAAAGTACCTGTAATAACGTTGTCATCATGAACTGCTTCCTTAGCGTCCATACTGAAGACCCTCGCATTGGTCTTCTTTCCATCATCGGCTTTCTTAGCGTACTTTGGGCAATTTGACTTAATGTGCCCTTTCTCGTTGCAACCGTAACAGGTTGCATCCTTCAGACCCTTACACTTCAAAGTCGTATGATCAGTAGATTTGCAGATTCCACATGGTCTCGTGTGGGACTGCGATTTTGACTCAAAACGACATTTCCCAAAGTGGTTTTTCTTGCAAGTTTTGCATTTGGGTTTATCCCCCGACTGTTGCCCATCTCTCTTCGATCCTGACCCTTTTCTATGGTCGTTATTCCCTCGGTGTCTCTTCTCCGATCTCCGTGAGGTATCGTCCTCACGCTTTCTCTTATTCTCTTCTGAGCTCTTAAGTGCTCTCAATCTGACTACATCCTGAGTGAGAGAGAGAGAGAGATAGATCAGCTACTGATCTGAAAGTTGTAGGCCTCGATGCCTTAACACTAGCTTTAATCTCAGGGGCCAAACCCCCAATGAAACGGGCAATCCTTTTCGGCTCAGGGGTTACCAAGTATGGAACCAATCGAGATAGAGTATTGAAGGTGGTGAGGTATGCCTGACAATCTAGGTTCTTCATCACCAACGATACGAAGTCTGACTCGATCCTTTCAACTTCATGTTGTGGACAAAAATTCTCTTTAATAAGGGCTACGAACTGATCCCATGACATACTGTAAAGTGTGGCCTTTCCGGTGGCTTGCAAGAGATATTTCCACCACGCTAGTGCGTCCCCTTTAAACGATTGGGACACGTACTTCACTACATCCCGATCAGCACACCCGCTGATATCTACGACTGTATCCATTTCGTCTAACCAGGTCATGCAGTCGACCGCTCCTTTCTCCCCAGTAAAGTCTCTGGGTTTACATGAGACGAAGTATTTATAAGTGCAAGACTTACTGTGCGATTCATGTTTCTGCTTGATCTTCTTTATTGGGACACTGTTTTGGTTAGAGGAGTGATGATCCTCATCATCCTTCTTTGGCTTATCTTTCTTAGGTACCTCCTTCTGAGAGGGCGGTTTGCTATGACCCTCCGAATGTGTTCTTGGCTTGGAACGTGATGCGGTTCGGGCCCTACTCCGGGTCCCGTTTGATTCGCTATACTGTCTGTTTAGCGCTTCAATAACTGCCTCGTTCACTAGTGCTTTCAATTCTGCACCCGTTACTAATATTTTAGTATTGTCCGGGTTTTCCACTGGATGACTGTTTATCTCTTCGGACTTAGTCATGTAGTCTTAATTGCTACACAAAAATAAGGACAAGGTCTTTTTAGAAGTCTAAACAGTATTATCGTTCTTGACGATTTATTAACCATGGTAAACAAAAGCCATATTAGTTAAAAAAAATTTTAATAATTTTCATTCAGGATTTTTACTTAATAATCCTTTTTAGAACGAAATAAAATATTGGCATAATAAGCCTAGTCACGTAGACAACTTTCTAAATTACAAATTTAGATCTTGTAGGATTAAGGCTTGATTAAATAAGACAAGTCAATCCTTTTTCTTGGCAGGGAGTTTATAAACTACAGCTGCCTTCTTGTTTTATATGACATTAACTATCACCCGTAGGCATTTTGTCACAACCAATTATATATAGAAATATTAAACTTGGATATTTTATAAAAAGGGTGGCGTGTGTGATTTTTCGGATCACATTAGCCAAGAATGTTAACATGTTTACAGATGTTAACAGAGATTTGAATCTTTTTAAACAGGTTTCACCATATTGGCTAGATTTATGACAACATAACAGCTAGGTTTTACCTTTTAAGATCCTTATTATATTGTTAAAATGGTAAACCAAATATTAAATGTTATTTTTCATTTATTCATACACTATGTTTATGCACATAATTTAAAAATGAAATTTAAATTAACCACTTCAAATAAAAATTTAATTAGTACAAGTTGCCCTAAACGGGTCTTTTACATAAATCATATGCCCACGCAGGGGCCAAATAACAAAACAACAAACCCACGCAGGGGTTAAATAAAAAGATATGCCCACGCAGGGGCAGATAGAAGGAATTACCCTCGCAGGGGTATAGTACGGAAATAAATAAATGTCCACGCAGGGACATGAGTACCACACAAAAATAACTAACAAACAAAGGATTCAACGATCCTTCTTTTTCTTCCCCTTAAGCAAATCCACCACCTTCTGAAACATCCCCCGGTTATGTCTCCTATCCTGCTGCATCTCTTCCCGCATTTCGTCTCTCACCCCATGTATCTCCTGAAGAATCTCTTGAAATTGCGGCGGTGACATCGCCGGCGCCTGGGGTGGCTGTTGATAAAACAGGGGTTGAGGAGGTTGCGGTTGATAATAAGGAGGTTGAGAAGGCTGCGGTTGCTGGTACCCATATGATGGATATCCATAAGTCGAGGGTCCCGTAGCCCAGGGACCTCCGTAGGGAGCTTCTTGATGGAAGGTGTTGGAGTTTGCCGCTATCCAGTATGGATCCTCCATATAGTTGTACCCTGTGTGAAACTGCTGCTCAAAGGGGTTGAATGCTGCAGCGTTAGCGTAAGCGGGGATTGGTTCTCCAAATCCCAATGGTGGCTGAGGCTGTGGCTGTGGCTGTGGCGCGACTGGCGCCGTTGCTACTTCAGAGACGGGGTTCGAAGATTCACCCATCTCTGGTTCTTCATGGACCGGTGAGTACCGGCTGCCACTCGAAAGTGGAGGGGTGCTGATGCGTATTCCCCCTCGTACGGACATCCGCAGGGTAGTTCTCCTTCGCCTCGGAGGCGGGGGAGGCTGAAGTGGAGGTGCTGCTGCTGGCGGAGTGACCGCTACAAGTCGAGAATCCTCGGAAGGATTCTGCTGCTGCTGGGGCAGCTGCTGTGGCTGGTGAAGGGGAGAGTGGTGAGGCAGGTGCAAAGGAGCGTTGTGGTATGATTGGTGCAGAGGGGAGTTATGGTAAGATTGGTGAAGAGGAGAGTGATGGGAAGACTGGTGAAGAGGAGAGTGATGGGAAGACTGGTGAAGAGGAGAGTTATGATAACTGGGGGTAAACACCCAGTCATACTGTTTGAACATCTCCTCATAACTATCGGGACCATTGTATGGTGATCCCATGAAAGGTGACCCATCAGAAATCTCGATGTGGTTGTTCGGTGTTCCAGAGGGTGGCATGACAGGATCAGTATCCTCGTCGACATCCATCGGGTTGCCACCCGAAAAGTGGTCTTCCGGTCCTAGTGGGTTAAAACCCACTGCTGCTGCCTCTAAATAGTCATCAGGGTTGAACTGACCCTGGGAAGCAGGCGATGGTTGGTGAAAAGGTGAACGGTGTCCTAGGGGAATGTAGGACTGCTGTGAGTGATGGGGCTCATTCTCCGAATGAGGCCCATATGAATGCAGGATCGATGGAGAGGTGCTTAGTGAGACTGAGCGTCTCGCTGGTTCGGTGAAAGACCTCCAAAGGTATTGTGCATCAGTACGGCGAGGATCCGAAGGTGTCCGCCGGTGTGATGGTCCGGCCTCATGATCATTTGGAGCTGCATATGCTCCTCGACCTCTACCTCTCATTCTTGGTGGCATGTTTAACTACCTGTCAAAAACAAACAAGTGATACAACAAAAATATAATTTAGACAAGGTTAGAAAATTTAAACAAAAAATTTGGAAATTTCCTAAGTTCTTTGTCTAGACTCAAGAATCGAGGATTGTGCAATTGTGTAACTAAGATTAAACACAAAAGGCTAGTGTTTAATTCACTCAAAGTTGGCTCTGATACCAACCTGTCACACCCCTATTTTCCACGTGTCACCGGTGGGCCCGGTGGGGAGTATAGTGACGTAGTTGGTATCATCATAGACAAACAACACAATGTAATAATGCACAGCGGAAGCAAAGATAGATTCATTTCAACTTTAAATAAGTATAATAATAATTATCACTGATAGTTGAAACGGATCCACAGGCGGATCAAAATAAAATAAGATATTGTTCAACAGTTAAATCTCGTCCAAGCTTGCGAGACTTATTGTGGACGCTCTAGAAGACAGCCAGCCTATTACGTGTAGTACCTGCACTTAACCTTTTGGGAAAAATACGTCAGTTTACACTGGTAAATACAAATTAACTGACTCATTTTGAAATGATTGAAAATTGATTTGAATGCACATGGCACAAAAATATTTTATAACTTGGGATAATTATATTACATAATCTTGTAAAGGATTTACATGTTACTTATGCGTTCAGTAGCCTGGTTCGTGCCGGGTTAAAGATCAATAGACACACCACAATATTGAGTTATACACCTGACAGGTGTACGCCTACACCCCGTGCTCAGGTCGTGGCCATCTCGTAAGATAATGCCGAGGATATCCGGGACATGGTCATTAACCCCCCAAAGGCTTTAAGCAAACAAAACACACAATCAAAACATAGCATCTCAATAAATTTAACCACTATTCGATTAAAGAATTTAATGCTAGACCAAGCGGTATTTTATATACCGTACCCCAAGCCCGTATAGGGAAAATAAGTTAAAAGTATTTACCTTGGTAAGTATTTATCTCAACAAGCAAAAAAGGCAGGTAGCTTTTACTGGTGCTCCTAATCTGGAACGAAGGTTTATAAATAACCTATTAGATTTCTAACGGTCTTTATTTAAGCTAAAGCTTAGACCGGTTATTTAAAAGGACGAAACGGTTTAAACGCACGATTAAGCGAAGACCGGATAGAATGTGATTTAGACCCGACAAGTTGGGGTACTTGTATAATATGGGTATACTAAGTACATTCTGGATTTTGAGACAAAAATGATAATGTTTGACCCGTCTCGGTCAATTTATGCAAACTAGTTACATAAACCGAACCGAACGCGAAAAGAGCGTTACGGGTAGCCATAAGAGTCACATGCAAGTTCCCTGATATAATATGCTATAAATATGATATAATATCAGCAAAGTGTCTTCTATTATGCCCGGAACGGATTTAAACTCAACTTATGCCTTATAGGGGCAATTTGGTCATTTAAAAGATTATAAAAGAGTTAATTTGTAATCTGAGTTGTAGGTCTGATTTATACAGTAAAAATACTTAATTTAACATATTATAACAGTAGGGTATGATCCATATATGAAACTTATCATTTAAAACCAAACTATGCTCGTTTGGGGTATTTTGGTAATTTTACAAGGGCTTAAAATGTCAAAATTGGGAATCTGAGTTTATAAACTTAGACTTACTGTTATTTTATAAAAATATACTAAAAACATCAGTAGGTATCAACCTTATAGGTTTAATATGATTATAGTACATACTATGCGATAAAAATGCGTAAAAAGGCGATTTGGAGCCGTTTCTGGGTTTGTAAAAGAAATCTGATATTTTTATATTTCCAGAAGGCTCAAAGTATTATATTTATCAAATAAAATCAGTAGAAAAAGGTTTGGAGTCAAAAGGATTTATAAAACTCATTTTATAGCCCAAAAGGGCAAATTCGGTATTTACCGAATTAAACTTAGAAACCTATGTTATGATCAGCCAAAAATAAAATAAAAAAAATCTTTAAAAATCCTAAAATATTATATAATATCAGTGAGTAAAAAGTTTTATATTAAAAAGTGGGTTTAAATAGGCATTACGCTAATTACGCCGTTTAAGTAACATAAAGCTTGTAATTTACGATAATGAGCATAACTCTTATTCTGGACCTCAAACTGATATGAAATTTTCGGTGCAAGTTTATAAATCAGTATCAAACGTTTCTACTCTTTCACTTTTTCAAAAATCACGTTTTATAGCAAAAAGGGCAAAATAGTCATATTTAAGCATAAACCGGTAACATGCATATGAATCGGTTAAACATGGAACCAAGATGTAAAATTCCAGAGGGTTAAACATATATGAAAGTTGGTCTAAAATATGCTCTAGTGCAGATCTTAACATGCATGTACGGATCAGAACCGATAGTCAAAGAAAAAGTCCATTTATGAGACTTTCGGTTCCGATTCGGGTGTAATACAGAAAATTGTCGAGTTGATCAAGTTGAAACACGTTCTTACATTATTTATAAAGTTATTTTGATGATCAAACAGGTTGCATGTAGCCTACATTGTTAATCAAGCTTAAATTTGCAAAAAACATATTCTGTTGACTTTTTAAGAAGAACTTTGACTCGACAATTTGCATGCTTAGAGTGTGAATCTGAACATACCCTTTTAGGGGTTTGTTATACTC
Organism: Helianthus tuberosus; assembly: GCA_030545235.1. Classification (NCBI taxonomy): domain Eukaryota; kingdom Viridiplantae; phylum Streptophyta; class Magnoliopsida; order Asterales; family Asteraceae; genus Helianthus; species Helianthus tuberosus. The sequence continues at coordinate 35,743 of JARYGA010053375.1, forward strand.
ATAAATACCAACATATGGGTACTTTCAATTTGAGAAATGACAGAGCCAATCTCGTTTAATCATAAAGTCAAATCTAAATTACGATACTTTGACTTTTGGCTAGAACACTAAGCTAGAACGAATTAGAGAAAGATATAAACACTTACAATGGTCCTAAACAAGCTTAGTGATCACTATGAGGCTGACTTGTCGATCAGAAATGCTCCAGGAGAAGTCTTGTGAATTTTGAAAGTTCAAGTGCTTGAATGTTTGCAACAATGGTGATCTTTAAAGCAAGTTTGGGACCGATTAAAGGCTGTTGCAGAGGTTTTCAGATGTTTTATGAAGTGTCCAAGGTTCCAAGAATGCATGTATACTCATTGGTGAGGCCCTGAGTCGCTCACAGCTGGAAACAACTCGTAAAACAGACTAACTGGCACCTGTACGCATGTTTCTGTCGCTGGGCAAGTGTCGCGCGACGCGAGACCCCCCTCGCGTGACGCGAGGGTATGCGTGACCAGCTTTCCAAGTTTCAAATGTTGCAATTCAGTCCCTGATCTTATGATACGTGTTTAAGCTATTTACTTGCACTCTAAACCCTTGAAATCTGATTTTTATGAACCTTGGGACTTTTATAAACTTGGGCATATCCTCGGTTAACTTTGCGCTTACCCGAAACGTCACGAAATTCACGATAACGCAATTAACCTTTCGTATACGGTTTTAATCATAACTTTCTCATACGTTCACGAAACTTCATGAAATTTTTATCACATATTCTTGTGAGTATATTTCATCATTACAAAGCTTCGGGTTTGCCAAAAGATCACTCAGAGGTATAAATTCAACATGTTGACACGTTTAGCCCCTGTAGTTTGAAATTCCTCACTTTCTTACATCTTTCGCTTCGTATGATCCATGATTCTTCCGTTTAAGCTTATAAACACCATGTAGGGCTATTGTAGGGCTTATTTATCAATTGTTGACGCTTTGGACCCTTATATCCACATAGTTTCACTGTTTGTCAACTTTAGTCCCTCTAAAGTATGTTTTTACATATTCAAAGTCCATGACTCGTGTCACGACATTATTGGACCTGAATTTCCGAGGTGTTACATCCTCACCCCCTTAAAAGAAATCTCGACCCCGAGATTTACTGAAACAAATGAGGGTATTTTTCTTTCATCGTGGATTCTACCTCCCACGTGTATTCGGGACCTCTACGGGCATCCCATTTGACCTTAACAATAGGTATGTGCTTCCTTCGAAGCTTCTTTACCTTTCGGTCTTCAATCAACAACGGCTTTTCCACAAATTTCAAGCTTTCATCTATATGTACATCCGTATACGGTATAACCAGTGGTTCCTCAGCGGAACACTTCTTCAAACTACAGATGTGGAACACGTTATGGATAGCGCTGAGTTCTTCTGGCAAGTTTAACTTATAAGCAACTGACCCAACACGTTCGATAATCTCGAAAGGTCCTATGTATCTCGGGCTTAGCTTGCCTTTCTTACCAAATCGCATCACCCCCTTCCAGGGTGATACCTTAAGTAACACTTTATCACCTACTTCGAAGTGAAAATATTTACGTTGTGGATCTGCATAACTTTTCTGCCTTTCTCTGGCAGCTTTCAAACGATCGCGAATCTGGACAATCTTGTCCGTCGTCTCAAAAACAATTTCTGGTCCTGATAGTTGGACATCTCCAACTTCTGCAAAAACGACTGCGCCAAGATCAAGGTCGTGGGTAGTAAAGTTTTTCTCATGTATTTTGAGTTGGCAGGAGGCATAAGAGATGACCTTGTCCCGCTGCATGACTACACAACCCAAGCCACGGTTCGAGGCATCGTAATATACCATGAAATCATCATTCCCATCAGGGAGAGCGAGAAAAGGAGCATTACAAGCAAAATGTTATATCCCGTCATTCCCATCAGGGAGAGCGAGAAAGGGAGCATTACAAGCAAAATCGTCATTCCCATCAGGGAGAGCGAGAAAAGGAGCATCGTAATATACCATGAAATCGTCATTCCCATCGTAATATACCACACACTTAGTACCATATAGGTAGTGTCGTAGATTCTTCAGGGTTTGAAAGGATTCCTCTTGTTCGGGACCCCAAGCAAAATGTTTCTCCTTCTGAGTCAACGACGTGAGAGGGATGGCGATCTTTGAAAAGTCCGCGATGAATCGACGGTAATAATCTGCCAATCCTAGGAAGGAACGAATCTCAGATGCAGATTTAGGTGTATATCAATTCTTCACAGCTTCGATTTTTGAAGGGTCAACATGGATTCCTTGTTTACTAACAACATGTCTGAGAAATTGTACTTCATTGATCCAAAACTCACACTTAGAAAACTTTGCGTATAAGTGTTCACCATGTAATAGTTCTAACATGAGGCGTAAATGTCGTTCATGATCAGCTCGGGTTTTTGAATAAATAAGTATATCATCAATAAAGACTATCATAAAACGGTCCAAATAAGGTTTATAAATACGATTTATAAGATCCATGAACACAGCGGGCGTGTTGGTCAAGCCAAAAGGCATGACCACGAACTCGTAGTGCCCATAACGGGTGCAAAATGCGATTTTGGGGACATCTTCTCGAGAACATGGAGTTGATGATTGCCAGATCGAAGGTCGATTTTAAAGAAGCAACTTGGGCCTTGTAACTGGTCGAATAGATCATCGATACGAGGGAGAGGGTAACGATTCTTAACGGTGAGTTTATTAAGTTCACGGTAGTCGATACACATACTAAACAAACCATCTTTCTTCTTGACGAATAACACAGGAGCACCCCACGGAGAGGTACTTGGACATATAAAACCTTTGTCGAGCAATTCTTGTAGCTGGCTGGATAGTTCTTGCATCTCAGAGGGTGCAAGTCGGTAAGGAGCCTTGGAGACGGGAGTCGAACCAGGTATGAGGTCAATACAAAAATCAACAGATCGAGGAGGAGGAAGACCAGGAAGATCTTCAGGAAAGACGTCAGGGAAATCACACACTACTGGGACGTCGCTTATGTTCTTTCCCTTGCCCTTTTATTCCACTATGTGGGCCAAGAAGGAAAAGTATGGTTTACGCAAGCATCTATTCGCCTGAGTGCATGACATCAGCTTCAGTCCTCTAGAAGGTCGGTCTCCATACACGTGTAAAGTTTCACCGAATGGAAGAGGTAGTCGAACGTACTTCTCGTGACAAGCGATCTCAGCATGGTTCTTACGTAACCAATCCATGCCGATTATGACGTCAAAGCTACCCATTTGCATGGGTATGAGATCAATAGTAAAGACGTGGTCATTAAGAGTCAAGGAACAACCACTGAGAATAGAATCAACTAGAATGGACTTACCATCGGCAATTTCAACCGAGAACGACTTAGGTAGTTTCGAGCGTGCACAATTCAATAAAGATTCAAATGCTACGGACACAAAGCTTCTATCGGCACCAGTATCAAATAGTATCGAAGTGTAAAGATTATTGACGAGAAACATACCATTCACTACGTCATTGTCGTTACGAGCCTGGTTTGCATTGAGGTTGAACGCTCGTCCTCGAGCGGCTGGCTGATGCTCCTGGTTCAGCTGGGGACAATGATTATGGAGATGAGTAGTGTCTCCACACTTGTAGCATGCACGAACATTGTTGACTGGTCTAGGGTTCTGTGGAGGAGCCGGGAGGGCTGGTAGAGCTGGCTGGACTGGCGGTGCTTGCTGGGCCTGATTGAGTTGATGGCAGTAGGGAGCTGTGTGACCATTGCAATTACAGTTGGTACAAAGTCGGAAAGCGGAGGTCGCAGGATAATGATAGTTACAAGTCGCACACTTGGGATGCACCCCAGTGTACGGCTTCTTGTTTTTCTCCGGAGCAGGAGGATTAGCAGCAGCAGGCACAATGGCATTGCCCGTAGGGTTGGCATTCGCAGCAGGGACAATCGCATTGCACCCAGAACCTTGAGACTTTCGTTTCCTGTTCCTATTGCCACTTGGCTGCTGAGTGATTTGATGAGAAGGTTTCGATGAAGCAGAGTTTCCAAATTGTTTATCACGTACACGATTGTTGTTTAGACTTGCTGCCAGACGATAAACTTCTTCCATAGTCTCGAGCCGAGCTGCTTTAATTGAGTCTCACATGGCAGGAGGTAACCCATTAATGTACTTGCTTGTCATGTGCTTCGGAGTAGAAACCAAGTGAGGCACAATTGAGCTGAGTTGTTTAAAACGGGTAGTGTAAGCTAAGTTGTCATCTCCAATTTGCTTGAGGTGCCAGAACTCTTCCTCAAGTTTTAGTTGTTCATGGGGAGGGCAGAATTCGAGCATCATCAATTCTCGCACCTCAGGCCATGGAAGAGCATAGGCTTCCTCGTTGGAGCGGATGTTTCTCTCGTTGGACCACCACTCTAAAGCTCTGCCTTGAAACATGCCAGTTGCACTCCTAGTCTTTAAGTGTTCTGGGCACTCACTATTGATGAAGGTAACCTCGATGCTGTCGAACCACGCCAGCATAGCAGTCACCCCATCGCTGCCCATGAAAGGCTTAGGGTTGCAAGAGACAAAGTGTTTGAGTTGAAGATCACAGACTTCGGTTTCTCCACTTTAGAAAGCCACAGAGGAGGGAGGAATGTTTGATCCCTGGATCTCAGTGACGATCTTAGGCATGATGTGAGCAATCTGATCGGCCATGAAAGACATCATTTTCTTCTGAGATTTGGCCCTGGATCTCTTGAGAGAGTCGAATAGTTTACGGGAAGACATCTAAAGATCCAAGAAAAGGATCGTATAAGTCTAGATCATAAAGTCTCGTAGTATATAGTTTCACACATGATCGCATAAAGACTCAAGTTTCACACGCCACAACAAGTCTCACAAAAATTCAACATTCTCATCACAAGTCCGCAAACCCATGACTTTCGCATGGCACATGGTACGTGTCACACCCCGACCACGTGGAACATACAAAACGTGGCGGAAATGTCGGGGAGTGTTGTAACAGAATTAATTGTTTCATAACCATGGCAATTGAAGTTTCGTTTTATTAAGTAAAAGTGATACAATGTCTTAACAAACAAAGAAATACAACATAATTAACTAGTCTTGCATCTTTTATTGTTACTAAAGCCCAAGTCTGCCTATGTGCATCTTGACCATCTTATGCAACAGTTCCTGAAAAACACATGTGAAAATAGGTACGTCAGCATAAAAATGCCTGTGAGATACATAGGTTTTGTGAAAATAGGTTCCATGACTTATGTTTGAGAAAATGTTTAGTCATGAACCTTGTAATTTGCTTTGTTTTGTAAATCATTTGAAAAACAATGAGTTCAGATGATATGTATACAATAAATGAATAATGTATGGTTAAATGAATAACCATAGTAAAATGGATTTGTATAAGATAGGTTGTTTGTAAAACAATGTCTTGTGAAAAGTATGTTATTGGTATAAAATGTCATATGTATCAAACTGAAATGATTCAAATAACGCTACGATATGTAATACCATACAAACACTTATATATAGGAAGTACCAGCGGCGTATCCACCATGCTTGTATCATATTACACACGCATCGTTACTTAATCACTTAATCAAACCAAACCAGACCAATGTCAAAATGTCTATGTCAAATATCCATGTCAAATGTCTATGTCAAATATCCATGTCAAATGTCTATGTCAGAATGTTATGTATGGCAAGTGAAATGTCTCAACTAAACCATATGCACAAAAACAAAGTATTGAAGTAAAACTTGGTTTAAATCAAAGTTATGTTTTGTGGGAAATGCATGATCAAATGTCAATCATGTTAAAATGTCTATGCCGAAATGTCTATGTCAAATACGGTTCACACGGTTCACAGATACAAACGGTTCACAGATATCAACGGATCACAGTCAAATGATTACAACGGTTCAATATGTAGTATAATGTGTTCATATGCTGGATAAGCATATGCAACAGAAAAGCAACGTAAAACAATGTACTAAGTACGCACACAATGGGCATACATAGCATGAAATGTAATGTAGAACGATGTACTAAGTACGCACACAATGGGCATACATAGCATAAAATGTAATGTAAAACAATGTACTAAGTACGCACACAATGGGCATACATAGCATGAAATGTAATGAAATCATGTACTATAATGTACTAATGAACATAGCAAGTATATGATGTCAAAACAGGAAAGCATGAAAGTAACAAGTAGGCACATGTGTTCCACCCCAAAACAGTTTGGAAAACAGTAAAAGAGGGGTCTATGTACTCACCTGGGATTGCTCAGTAGTTCTGGAGTGACAACTAAACAATGCTAGAGATCGCGGATATCAAACGGCACCTAGTATAGGTAGCTACATTAATAAACCGGACCTAAATCGGAGGATCGGGTAGCATTAGGGTTTGTAAACCAAACGAGTGTAGAGACTCGTGTCTTTTGGTTTAACAAAGCCTACATACTAAATGAAACTTAACCTAAGTGTCTACGACCCATTACGACCCGTTTAGGTAGCTTATGCTACTTTAACGCGTCGTTCGCGTGAAACGCGTTCGGACCGCCTAACTAGCCCTATGACAAGTGTTATATGCCTAAACATATTACATAATCAGTTATGTGACAAAGGTTTAGGTTACATATGCTTAATTACCAATTATACATGAAAAGGGTATTCTGGTAATTTACCTAAGGCATATAAACTACCTATCATACAACTACTTAAACGATGTGACCATAGGGTATAACCTCGGAAGGTTATTCCCTACCTACTATGGTCACCTAATGTATTTGGTCGGATCCTAATGATCGACCAAACTGGGTCGGGTTCGAGGTATAAGCGATTTATTAGATCGCTTACCCTACGACCCTAGACAACGTGGTAATCAGTAGGCATAGTCCCAAGGGACTATAACCAACGTGATTACACTCACGTTGCGAAGTTCAAACGAACTTCGCATTGATCATTACCGGTCAACGCTGAAAGTCAAACAAAGTTTGACTTTCTGACTCGAAAAGCAGTAAAATAAGGAAAAGAACGAAAGAATACTTACGAAGGGTCCCCGAATGCTAACCCAGATCAAAATAGCTCAGGTATGAAACGAAGGTTCCAACTTAGAGTCTTTTCAATCAGATTTGTGGGTTTTAAGCCAAAAGGGGGGTGGGTATTTATAGTTTTCGGGTAACCGTTAAGATCGTTTGTTGTAAAACGTGCCATGATCCAAGGCGTACACTTGTCGGAACCTTATGGTGGCTGAAATTAGGTTCTTATCCGCTGACTAGACGATTGAGAATATGTGGTTGAGAATCAAACAGCTGGGACCCGCTGTTAAAAACATGGAATCTGGTCCAGAAGGGGGCTCGCGTGACGCTAAGGCCCGTCGCGTCACGCTAGGCCCCTGTTTTGGCAGATTTTGCAGAAATGGTCCCTGCACCTTGTTTAAGCGATTTTCGATGCGTTTGAACCCCGTTAACCTCATTTCAAGGCTCTAAAATGAAGTTAAAGTATAGGGAACTCAAAATATGCTCAAAAATATCTAGGATGATGGTTCGTTTGGTCGTACGAACGCGATGTTCGCTTAATTACGACGGAATGCGCATAAGCGCGAAAAACGATCCAAATGACGCAACGAATGGATTTTTCTTAAGGCGAACACTTAAATATAATGTAGTCATGCTTTCATAAATTTTTTGGATGTCCAGATGTATTCAGAATGTAAGTTATGCGCGAAAATGCAAACTTGTGCACTTTTTGACGCTTTTAGTCCCTGAATGACACAAAAGTTTATTTTAGCATACCGAACACCTCAAAGCCTATTTCTAAGCTATGTAAAGGATATTTATGGTATGTTTAACTTATGGTCATGTTCCGGAATGTCTGTTACAGTTCAAATTGGCATACTTTCGCAGTTTGTCAACTTTAGTCCCTGTAAACGAATTAACTTTGATTTCACCACACCAAACCTTCCAAAACTTATATCTAAGTTATGTAAAGGTTATTTAAGGTATGTTAAGCCCATTTCACTATTCCGGAGTGTTCGTTGCATTAAACTGGTTATATTTACGCATTAGTGCGCGTATAACCTTCCAGAAAGCGATATAGTGATTGAAATCGAACAAGAATTGATATGTGTAAACGATACACATATTTTTACAAATCCCAAGTATGAAATACAATATTTCACTGGTTGGGAATTTGCTTGATGGTTGAAATGACACAGGTGTTACAGTCTCCCCTACTTTAGGAAATTTCGTCCCGAAATTAATTCGTAGGAGTCTGTCTATGACTTTGTTTTAAATAGTCATCAAAGATATGTAGCATAATCTGATTATTTTCCTCAACGGATATTTTTCAGAAGCGAAAATGAATGGATGATTCATTCTTTCTCAACGGATTCTTTGTCAGAAATGGGAATGAAGGAATAATCCACGGATATTCATTTCTCTCAACGGATATTCTTCAGAATGAAAATGAACAAACGGGGTCATTTTCCTCAACGGTTTGTTCTTCAGAATTTGAAATGAAAGAAAAATCAACGGATATTCATTTCTCTCAACGGATATTCTTCAGAACGAAAATGAACAAACGGGGTCATTTTCCTCAACGGTTTGTTCTTCAGAATTTGAAATGAAAGAAAAATCAACGGATATTCATTTCTCTCAACGGATATTCTTCAGAACGAAAATGAACAAACGGGGTCATTTTCCTCAACGGTTTGTTCTTCAGAATTTGAAATGAAAGAAAAATCAACGGATATTCATTTCCTCAACGGATAAATCTTCAGAAACGAAAATGAACAAACGGGGTCATTTTCAACGGTTGCTTCCTCAGAGTTGGAAATGAAGGATTTCACAACGGATATTCATTTCCTCAACGGATAAATCTTCAGAAACGAAAATGAACTAACGGAGTCATTTTCAACGGTTGCTTCCTCAGAGTTGGAAATGAAGGATTTACACAACGGATATTCATTTCCTCAACGGATAAATCTTCAGAAACGAAAATGAACTAACGGAGTCATTTTCAACGGTTGCTTCCTCAGAGTTGGAAATGAAGGATTTACACAACGGATATTCATTTCCTCAACGGATATTCTTTAGAACGAAAATGAATGGATAATTCATTTTCCTCAACGGTTATTCTTCAGAATGGAAATGAAAAGATAAACAACGGATATTCATTTCTTCAACGGATATTCTTTAGAATGAAAATGAATGGATAATTCATTTTCCTCAACGGTTATTCTTCAGAATGGAAATGAAAAGATAAACAACGGATATTCATTTCCTCAACGGATATTCTTTAGAACGAAAATGAATGGATAAATCATTTTCCTCAACGGTTATTCTTCAGAATGGAAATGAAAAGATAAACAACGGATATTCATTTCCTCAACGGATATTCTTTAGAACGAAAATGAATGGATAATTCATTTTCCTCAACGGTTATTCTTCAGAATGGAAATGAAAAGATAAACAACGGATATTCATTTCCTCAACGGATATTCTTCAGAAGTGAAAAATGAATAGCTAGTTCATTTTTCCTCAACGGATGCTTCATCAGAATTGGAAATGAATAGGGTTAACTCTTGATACATGATAGAACTTGCTGTGATTTCTGTGCACTAAATTCCATAATTATGTATGCATCCATAATTACGTAATTCCTTGCACAGTCCGCACAGTTTGTTTTGAAATGTTGTGGGGAAAGATATCAAACCTGAGATGAGAGTGACTAGACTACCATAGGGTCCTTTTAATTAGATCAACCGAGGATCTTCTTAATTAGGCCACTAAGGAGTCCTTTCAGCTATATCATCACATGATATCCCTAACCAGATTTTTGGATCAATCTGTTTAACTAGACCACTAAAGGGGTCTAATTATGAAGTAGTACATTATAATCCAAGGGACTTTAACTACAACGTAGAAGTCCATTAAGGATTTAAGTAGTACCTTTGGGTATCCTGCTATGAATCTCTTGCACAAAGATAAGATTTTACGAGGATTTGAATAACATAAATTGGATCACATGACACATAAAGGATAACACATAAGCACATAACCACATAATTGTTTAATTGTTATTTTTCTTGTTATTGATTGCTATTAACTTGGCGCCTCGTACATCGTTTCTCTTGGAAGAAACGGGTACTTAGGATTTTCGTGGAAACGCAAGAGATTATACAAGGGAAGAAATTTGGAAGTAGTCTGTTCTTCAAGGAATGCGGTTCCTTGATTGTCGGTATTGTAGGGGATATGTTTATACATGCAACCACATAAACATATTGAAATGTAAATGAAAGATTTATTTATAAACAACAATAACAACAACTGTTTCATAGATTGTGATAAAAGAAAATAATACACAAGGCTCGATTATTTTCTAAACAGCGTTATCTTCTGTCGGTCAGATACTCATCCCTGCGCTGGATTTGCATCAGCAAGTCTTGGGCAATTTCTACTAAAATGGCCCATCTCGCCACAGTTGTAGCAAGATCCCAGTGGGAAACGAGCTTGAGCAGGATTGTTGTTAATCTGATTTGGTGCTGCTGCTGTTGGGCAAACCCTCGCTGTATGACCTATAAGTCCGCAAACTTGGCATGTGCGGCACTTCACACCAGCATGATGATGTAGGCCACATTGGTTGCACATGGGTGCAGTTCCTTTGTAGGGTTTCCTGGCAGGGGGTTGAGCTGGTTGGTTGGGGACGGCTTGATCATTGTGAGCGACCACGGCGAAGTTCTGAGAAGCCTTTCGCTTCTTTGACTTCTTAGAGGATCCAGTCTGTTCATCCATGGTCTTTGATTCCTCGATTGGTTTCAATTCCTCGACCAGTTTCTTGTCACCCTTTCGGAAAAGCTTACGTTTCCTGATCTGCGATTCAGTCAAGGTTGCAGATAACTCAATGGCCTGCCTAACAGTAGTAGGGTTGCTACCAGTCAAAATGTCTTGTATTGAGTCGGGAAGGCCATCAATGTACTTTTCGATCGCCTTATCCAAAGGCGTGACCATGTTTGGGCATAACAGACTTAACTCCTCATAACGGTCCGTGTAGGCTCGATGCTCACCGCTGTCTTGCTCAAGATTGTCGAATTCCCTTTCCAAAGCCCTGATCTCGTGTCGAGGATAGAATTCCTTCATCATAAGGGCCCTAAGTTCGGCCCATGTCTGTGCTAGAGCAACTTCTGCACCACGATCTCTCATAACCCCATTCCACCACGTAAGGGCTCTCT
>JARYGA010053376.1:0-15588 GCA_030545235.1 Helianthus tuberosus
TACTCTCTGATCGAGGTTCTCGGCATTGAAAAATCTTCGTAAACTTAATCACACGTGTATATGCTGACATTTAAGAGATACAGTCAAGAAAATCAAGGGAAACGCTAATATATATGCGGATTAGACACTAAAAAAAAAACACTCAACAAATGGCTACAATTTAAGGAATGTGTTTAGTGACGGCATCAGATTCCTAATTGATGGAGAAAGGTCTGGTGGCAAGAAAAGCTGCTTTTAGGTGGTTGTCAAGTGTGTTTTCGCTCGACGATTCCATTCTTGGGTGGTTGGTTTGGCCCTTGTTCCTGTAACTCGAATCCTAGCCCGGTATATCCCAATTTAAATTTACACCATTGTGAACCTTAGGCCTTTTTTACTCTCTGATCGAGGTTCTCGGCATTGAAAAATCTTCGTAAACTAAATCACACGTGTATATGTTGACATTTAAGAGATATACAGTCAAGAAAATCAAGGGCAATGGTGATATATATGCGGATTAGACACCAAAAAAAAAACACTAAACAGATGGCTACAATTTAAGGAATGTGTTTAGTGACGGCATCAGATTCGTAATTGATGGAGAAAGGTCTGGTGGCAAGAAAAGCTGCTTCTAGGAGGTTGTCAAGTGTTTTCGCTCGACGATTCCATTCTTGGGTGGTTGGTTTGGCCCTTGTTACTGTAACTCGAATCGTAGCCCGTTATATCCCATTTTAATTTTACACTATTGTGAACCTTACGCCTTTTTTACTCTCTGATCGAGGTTCTCGACATTGAAAAATCATCGTAAACTAAATCACACGTGTATATGTTGACATTTAAGAGATATACAGTCAAGAAACTCAAGGGCAATGGTGATATATATGCGGATTAGATACCAAAAAAAAAACACTCAACAAATGGCTACAATTTAAGGAATGTGTTTAGTGACGGCATCAGATTCCTAAATGATTGAGAAAGGTCTGGTGGTAAGAAAAGCTGCTTCTAGGAGGTTGTCAAGTGTTTTCGCTCGACGATTCCATTCTTGGGTGGTTGATTTGGCCCTTGTTCCTGTAACTCGAACCCTAGACCGGTATATCCCATTTTAATTTTACACCGTTGTAAACCTTACGCGTTTTTTACTCTCTGATCGAGGTTCTCGGCATTGAAAAATCTTCGTAAACTTAATCACACGTGTATATGCTGACATTTAAGAGATACAGTCAAGAAAATCAAGGGAAACGCTAATATATATGCGGATTAGACACTAAAAAAAAAACACTCAACAAATGGCTACAATTTAAGGAATGTGTTTAGTGACGGCATCAGATTCCTAATTGATGGAGAAAGGTCTGGTGGCAAGAAAAGCTGCTTTTAGGTGGTTGTCAAGTGTGTTTTCGCTCGACGATTCCATTCTTGGGTGGTTGGTTTGGCCCTTGTTCCTGTAACTCGAATCCTAGCCCGGTATATCCCAATTTAAATTTACACCATTGTGAACCTTAGGCCTTTTTTACTCTCTGATCGAGGTTCTCGGCATTGAAAAATCTTCGTAAACTAAATCACATGTGTATATATTGACATTTAAGAGATATACAGTCAAGAAAATCAAGGGCAATGGTGATATATATGCGGATTAGACACCCAAAAAAACACTAAACAGATGGCTACAATTTAAGGAATGTGTTTAGTGACGGCATCAGATTCGTAATTGATGGAGAAAGGTCTGGTGGCAAGAAAAGCTGCTTCTAGGAGGTTGTCAAGTGTTTTCGCTTGACGATTCCATTCTTGGGTGGTTGGTTTGGCCCTTGTTACTGTAACTCGAATCCTAGCACGTTATATCCCATTTTAATTTTACACTATTGTGAACCTTACGCCTTTTTTACTCTCTGATCGAGGTTCTCGACATTGAAAAATCATCGTAAACTAAATCACACGTGTATATGTTGACATTTAAGAGATATACAGTCAAGAAAATCAAGGGCAATGGTGATATATATGCGGATTAGATACCAAAAAAAAAAACACTCAACAAATGGCTACAATTTAAGGAATGTGTTTAGTGACGGCATCAGATTCCTAAATGATTGAGAAAGGTCTGGTGGCAAGAAAAACTGCTTCTAGGAGGTTGTCAAGTGTTTCACTCGATGATTCCATTCTTAGGAGGTTGGTTTGGCCCTTGTTCCTGTAACTCGAATCCTAGCACGGTATATCCCATTTTAATACCTTTTTTACTCTCTGATCGAGGTTCTCGGCATTGAAAACTGTTCGTTATCTAAATCACACGTGTATATGTTGACATTTAAGAGATATACAGTCAAGAAAATCAAGAGCAATGGTGATATATATGCGGATTAGACACAAAAAAAACACTCAACAAATGGCTACAATTTAAGGAATGTGTTTACTGACGGCATCAGATTCCTAATTGATGGAGAAAGGTCTGGTGGTAAGAAAAGCTGCTTCTAGGAGGTTCTCAAGTGTTTTCGCTCGACGATTCCATTCTTGGGTGGTTGGTTTGTCCCTTGTTCCTGTAACTCGAATCCTAACCCGGTATATCCCATTTTAAATTTACTCCATTGTGAACCTTATGCCTTTTTTACTCTCTGATCGAGGTTCTCGGCATTGAAAAATCTTCGTAAACTAAATTACACGTGTATATGTTGACATTTAAGGAATATACAGTCAAGAAAATCAAGGGCAATGGTGATATATATGCTGATTAGACACCAAAAAAAACAATCAACAAATGGCTACAATTTAAGGAATATGTTTAGTGACGGCATCAGATTCCTAATTGATGGAGAAAGGTCTGGTGGCAAGAAAAGCTGCTTTTAGGAGGTTGTCAAGTGTTTTCGCTCGACGATTTCATTCTTGGGTGGTTGGTTTGGCCCTTGTTCCTGTAACTCGAACCCTAGCCCAGTATATCCCATTTTAATTTTACACCATTGTGAACCTTACGCCTTTTTTACTCTCTGATCGAGCTTCTCGGCATTGAAAAATCTTCGTAAACTAAATCACACATGTATATGTTAACATTTAAGAGATATACAATCAAGAAAATCATGGGCAATGGTGATATATATGCGTATTAGACACAAAAAAAACACTCAACAAATGGCTACAATTTAAGGAATGTGTTTACTGACGGCACCAAATTCCTAATTGATGGAGAAAGGTCTGGTGGTATGAAAAGCTGCTTCTAGGAGGTTGTCAAGTGTTTTCGCTCGACGATTCCATTCTTGGGTGGTTGATTTGGCCCTTGTTCCTGTAACTCGAACCCTAGCCCGGTATATCCCATTTTAATTTTACACCGTTGTAAACCTTACGCGTTTTTTACTCTCTGATCGAGGTTCTCGGCATTGAAAAATCTTCGTAAACTTAATCACACGTGTATATGCTGACATTTAAGAGATACAGTCAAGAAAATCAAGGGAAATGCTAATATATATGCGGATTAGACACTAAAAAAAACACTCAACAAATGGCTACAATTTAAGGAATGTGTTTAGTGACGGCATCAGATTCCTAATTGATGGAGAAAGGTCAGGTGGAAAGAAAAGCTGCTTTTAGGTGGTTGTCAAGTGTGTTTTCGCTCGACGATTCCATTCTTGGGTGGTTGGTTTGGCCCTTGTTCCTGTAACTCGAATCCTAGCCCGGTATATCCCAATTTAAATTTACACCATTGTGAACCTTAGGCCTTTTTTACTCTCTGATCGAGGTTCTCGGCATTGAAAAATCTTCGTAAACTAAATCACACGTGTATATGTTGACATTTAAGAGATATACAGTCAAGAAAATCAAGGGCAATGGTGATATATATGCGGATTAGACACCAAAAAAAACACTAAACAGATGGCTACAGTTTAAGGAATGTGTTTAGTGACGGCATCATATTCGTAATTGATGGAGAAAGGTCTGGTGGCAAGAAAAGCTGCTTCTAGGAGGTTGTCAAGTGTTTTCGCTCGACGATTCCATTCTTGGGTGGTTGGTTTGGCCCTTGCTACTGTAACTCGAATCCTAGCCCGTTATATCCCATTTTAATTTTACACTATTGTGAACCTTACGCCTTTTTTACTCTCTGATCGAGGTTCTCGACATTGAAAAATCATCGTAAACTAAATCACACGTGTATATGTTGACATTTAAGAGATATACAGTCAAGAAACTCAAGGGCAATGGTGATATATATGCGGATTAGATACAAAAAAAAAACACTCAACAAATGGCTACAATTTAAGGAATGTGTTTAGTGACGGCATCAGATTCCTAAATGATTGAGAAAGGTCTGGTGGCAAGAAAAGCTGCTTCTAGGAGGTTGTCAAGTGTTTTCGCTCGACGATTCCATTCTTGGGTGGTTGATTTGGCCCTTTTCCTGTAACTCGAACCCTAGCCCGGTATATCCCATTTTAATTTTACACCTTTGTAAACCTTACGCGTTTTTTACTCTCTGATCGAGGTTCTCGACATTGAAAAATCTTCGTAAACTTAATCACACGTGTATATGCTGACATTTAAGAGATACAGTTAAGAAAATCAAGGGAAATGCTAATATATATGCGGATTAGACACTAAAAAAAAACACCCAACAAATGGCTACAATTTAAGGAATGTGTTTAGTGACGGCATCAGATTCCTAATTGATGGAGAAAGGTCTGGTGGCAAGAAAAGCTGCTTTTAGGTGGTTGTCAAGTGTGTTTTCGCTCGACGATTCCATTCTTTGGTGGTTGGTTTGGCCCTTGTTCCTGTAACTCGAATCCTCGCCCGGTATATCCCAATTTAAATTTACACCATTGTGAACCTTAGGCCTTTTTTACTCTCTGATCGAGGTTCTCGGCATTGAAAAATCTTCGTAAACTAAATCACACGTGTATATGTTGACATTTAAGAGATATACAGTCAAGAAAATCAAGGGCAATGGTGATATATATGCGGATTAGACACCAAAAAAAACACTAAACAGATGGCTACAGTTTAAGGAATCTGTTTAGTGACGGCATCAGATTCGTAATTGATGGAGAAAGGTCTGGTGGCAAGAAAAGCTGCTTCTAGGAGGTTGTCAAGTGTTTTCGCTCGACGATTCCATTCTTGGGTGGTTGGTTTGGCCCTTGTTACTGTAACTCGAATCCTAGCCCGTTATATCCCATTTTAATTTTACACTATTGTGAACCTTACACCTTTTTTACTCTCTGATCGAGGTTCTCGACATTGAAAAATAATCGTAAACTAAATCACACGTGTATATGTTGACATTTAAGAGATATACAGTCAAGAAACTCAAGGGCAATGGTGATATATATGCGGATTAGATACCAAAAAAAAACACTCAACAAATGGCTACAATTTAAGGAATGTGTTTAGTGACGGCATCAGATTCCTAAATGATTGAGAAAGGTCTGGTGGCAAGAAAAGCTGCTTCTAGGAGGTTGTCAAGTGTTTTCGCTCGACGGTTCCATTCTTGGGTGGTTGATTTGGCCCTTGTTCCTGTAACTCGAACCCTAGACCGGTATATCCCATTTTAATTTTACACCGTTGTAAACCTTACGCGTTTTTTACTCTCTGATCGAGGTTCTCGGCATTGAAAAATCTTCGTAAACTTAATCACACGTGTATATGCTGACATTTAAGAGATACAGTCAAGAAAATCAACGGAAACGCTAATATATATGCGGATTAGACACTAAAAAAAACACTCAACAAATGGCTACAATTTAAGGAATGTGTTTAGTGACGGCATCAGATTCCTAATTGATGGAGAAAGGTCCGGTGGCAATAAAAGCTGCTTTTAGGTGGTTGTCAAGTGTGTTTTCGCTCGACGATTCCATTCTTGGGTGGTTGGTTTGGCCCTTGTTCCTGTAACTCGAATCCTAGCCCGGTATATCCCAATTTAAATTTACACCATTGTGAACCTTAGGCCTTTTTTACTCTCTGATCGAGGTTCTCGGCATTGAAAAATCTTCGTAAACTAAATCACACGTGTATATGTTGACATTTAAGAGATATACAGTCAAGAAAATCAAGGGCAATGGTGATATATATGCGGATTAGACACCAAAAAAAACACTAAACAGATGGCTACAGTTTAAGGAATGTGTTTAGTGACGGCATCAGATTCGTAATTGATGGAGAAAGGTCTGGTGGCAAGAAAAGCTGCTTCTAGGAGGTTGTCAAGTGTTTTCGCTCGACGATTCCATTCTTGGGTGGTTGGTTTGGCCCTTGTTACTGTAACTCGAATCCTAGCCCGTTATATCCCATTTTAATTTTACACTATTGTGAACCTGACACCTTTTTTACTCTCTGATCGAGGTTCTCGACATTGAAAAATAATCGTAAACTAAATCACACGTGTATATGTTGACATTTAAGAGATATACAGTCAAGAAAATCAAGGGCAATGGTGATATATATGCGGATTAGATACCAAAAAAAAACACTCAACAAATGGCTACAATTTAAGGAATGTGTTTAGTGACGGCATCAGATTCCTAAATGATTGAGAAAGGTCTGGTGGCAAGAAAAGCTGCTTCTAGGAGGTTGTCAAGTGTTTTCGCTCGACGATTCCATTCTTGGGTGGTTGATTTGGCCCTTGTTCCAGTAACTCGAACCCTAGACCGGTATATCCCATTTTAATTTTACACCGTTGTAAACCTTACGCGTTTTTTACTCTCTGATCGAGGTTCTCGGCATTGAAAAATCTTCGTAAACTTAATCACACGTGTATATGCTGACATTTAAGAGATACAGTCAAGAAAATCAAGGGAAACGTTAATAAATATGCGGATTAGACACTAAAAAAAAACACTCAACAAATGGCTACAATTTAAGGAATGTGTTTAGTGACGGCATCAGATTCCTAATTGATGGAGAAAGGTCTGGTGGCAATAAAAGCTGCTTTTAGGTGGTTGTCAAGTGTGTTTTCGCTCGACGATTCCATTCTTGGGTGGTTGGTTTGGCCCTTGTTCCTGTAACTCGAATCCTAGCCCGGTATATCCCAATTTAAATTTACACCATTGTGAACCTTAGGCCTTTTTTACTCTCTGATCGAGGTTCTCGGCATTGAAAAATCTTCGTAAACTAAATCACATGTGTATATGTTGACATTTAAGAGATATACAGTCAAGAAAATCAAGGGCAATGGTGATATATATGCGGATTAGACACCCAAAAAAACACTAAACAGATGGCTACAATTTAAGGAATGTGTTTAGTGACGGCATCAGATTCGTAATTGATGGAGAAAGGTCTGGTGGCAAGAAAAGCTGCTTCTAGGAGGTTGTCAAGTGTTTTCGCTCGACGATTCCATTCTTGGGTGGTTGGTTTGGCCCTTGTTACTGTAACTCGAATCCTAGCCCGTTATATCCCATTTTAATTTTACACTATTGTGAACCTAACGCCTTTTTTACTCTCTGATCGAGGTTCTCGACATTGAAAAATCATCGTAAACTAAATCACACGTGTATATGTTGACATTTAAGAGATATACAGTCAAGAAAATAAAGGGCAATGGTGATATATATGCGGATTAGATACCAAAAAAAAAAACACTCAACAAATGGCTACAATTTAAGGAATGTGTTTAGTGACGGCATCAGATTCCTAAATGATTGAGAAAGGTCTGGTGGCAAGAAAAGCTGCTTCTAGGAGGTTGTCAAGTGTTTCACTCGATGATTCCATTCTTAGGAGGTTGGTTTGGCCCTTGTTCCTGTAACTCGAATCCTAGCACGGTATATCCCATTTTAATACCTTTTTTACTCTCTGATCGAGGTTCTCGGCATTGAAAACTCTTCGTAATCTAAATCACACGTGTATATGTTGACATTTAAGAGATATACAGTCAAGAAAATCAAGGGCAATGGTGATATATATGCGGATTAGACACCATAAAAAACACTCAACAAATGGCTACAATTTAAGGAATGTGTTTAGTGACGGCATCAGATTCCTAATTGATGGAGAAAGGTCAGGTGGCAAGAAAAGCTGCTTTTAGGTGGTTGTCAAGTGTGTTTTCGCTCGACGATTCCATTCTTGGGTGGTTGGTTTGGCCCTTGTTCCTGTAACTCGAATCCTAGCCCGGTATATCCCAATTTAAATTTTCACCATTGTGAACCTTAGGCCTTTTTTACTCTCTGATCGAGGTTCTCGGCATTGAAAAATCTTCGTAAACTAAATCACACGTGTATATGTTGACATTTAAGAGATATACAGTCAAGAAAATCAGGGGCAATGGTGATATATATGCGGATTAGACACCAAAAAAAACACTAAACAGATGGCTACAGTTTAAGGAATGTGTTTAGTGACGGCATCAGATTCGTAATTGATGGAGAAAGGTCTGGTGGCAAGAAAAGCTGCTTCTAGGAGGTTGTCAAGTGTTTTCGCTCGACGATTCCATTCTTGGGTGGTTGGTTTGGCCCTTGTTACTGTAACTCGAATCCTAGCCCGTTATATCCCATTTTAATTTTACACTATTGTGAACCTTACGCCTTTTTTACTCTCTGATCGAGGTTCTCGACATTGAAAAATCATCGTAAACTAAATCACATGTGTATATGTTGACATTTAAGAGATATACAGTCAAGAAAATCAAGGGCAATGGTGATATATATGCGGATTAGATACCAAAAAAAAAACACTCAACAAATGGCTACAATTTAAGGAATGTGTTTAGTGACGGCATCAGATTCCTAAATGATTGAGAAAGGTCTGGTGGCAAGAAAAGCTGCTTCTAGGAGGTTGTCAAGTGTTTCACTCGATGATTCCATTCTTAGGAGGTTGGTTTGGCCCTTGTTCCTGTAACTCGAATCCTAGCACGGTATATCCCATTTTAATACCTTTATTACTCTCTGATCGAGGTTCTCGGCATTGAAAACTCTTCGTAATCTAAATCACACGTGTATATGTTGACATTTAAGAGATATACAGTCAAGAAAATCAAGGGCAATGGTGATATATATGCGGATTAGACACAAAAAAAAACACTCAACAAATGGCTACAATTTAAGGAATGTGTTTACTGACGGCATCAGATTCCTAATTGATGGAGAAAGGTCTGGTGGTAAGAAAAGCTGCTTCTAGGAGGTTGTCAAGTGTTTTCGCTCGACGATTCCATTCTTGGGTGGTTGGTTTGGCCCTTGTTCCTGTAACTCGAATCCTAGCCCGGTATATCCCATTTTAAATTTACTCCATTGTGAACCTTATGCCTTTTTTACTCTCTGATCGAGGTTCTCGGCATTGAAAAATCTTCGTAAACTAAATTACACGTGTATATGTTGACATTTAAGGAATATACAGTCAAGAAAATCAAGGGCAATGGTGATATATATGCTGATTAGACACCAAAAAAAACACTCAACAAATGGCTACAATTTAAGGAATATGTTTAGTGACGGCATCAGATTCCTAATTGATGGAGAAAGGTCTGGTGGCAAGAAAAGCTGCTTTTAGGAGGTTGTCAAGTGTTTTCGCTCGACGATTTCATTCTTGGGTGGTTGGTTTGGCCCTTGTTCCTGTAACTCGAATCCTAGCCCGGTATATCCCATTTTAATTTTACACCATTGTGAATCTTACGCCTTTTTTACTCTCTGATCGAGCTTCTCGGCATTGAAAAATCTTCGTAAACTAAATCACACATGTATATGTTAACATTTAAGAGATATACAATCAAGAAAATCATGGGCAATGGTGATATATATGCGGATTAGACACAAAAAAAACACTCAACAAATGGCTACAATTTAAGGAATGTGTTTACTGACGGCACCAAATTCCTAATTGATGGAGAAAGGTCTGGTGGTAAGAAAAGCTGCTTCTAGGAGGTTGTCAAGTGTTTTCGCTCGACGATTCCATTCTTGGGTGGTTGATTTGGCCCTTGTTCCTGTAACTCGAACCCTAGCCCGGTATATCCCATTTTAATTTTACACCGTTGTAAACCTTACGCGTTTTTTACTCTCTGATCGAGGTTCTCGGCATTGAAAAATCTTCGTAAACTTAATCACACGTGTATATGCTGACATTTAAGAGATACAGTCAAGAAAATCAAGGGAAATGCTAATATATATGCGGATTAGACACCAAAAAAAACACTCAACAAATGGCTACAATTTAAGGAATGTGTTTAGTGACGGCATCAGATTCCTAATTGATGGAGAAAGGTCAGGTGGCAAGAAAAGCTGCTTTTAGGTGGTTGTCAAGTGTGTTTTCGCTCGACGATTCCATTCTTGGGTGGTTGGTTTGGCCCTTGTTCCTGTAACTCGAATCCTAGCCCGGTATATCCTAATTTAAATTTACACCATTGTGAACCTTAGGCCTTTTTTACTCTCTGATCGAGGTTCTCGGCATTGACAAATCTTCGTAAACTAAATCACACGTGTATATGTTGACATTTAAGAGATATACAGTCAAGAAAATCAAGGGCAATGGTGATATATATGCGGATTAGACACCAAAAAAAACACTAAACAGATGGCTACAGTTTAAGGAATCTGTTTAGTGACGGCATCAGATTCGTAATTGATGGAGAAAGGTCTGGTGGCAAGAAAAGCTGCTTCTAGGAGGTTGTCAAGTGTTTTCGCTCGACGATTCCATTCTTGGGTGGTTGGTTTGGCCCTTGTTACTGTAACTCGAATCCTAGCCCGTTATATCCCATTTTAATTTTACACTATTGTGAACCTTACACCTTTTTTACTCTCTGATCGAGGTTCTCGACATTGAAAAATAATCGTAAACTAAATCACACGTGTATATGTTGACATTTAAGAGATATACAGTCAAGAAACTCAAGGGCAATGGTGATATATATGCGGATTAGATACCAAAAAAAAACACTCAACAAATGGCTACAATTTAAGGAATGTGTTTAGTGACGGCATCAGATTCCTAAATGATTGAGAAAGGTCTGGTGGCAAGAAAAGCTGCTTCTAGGAGGTTGTCAAGTGTTTTCGCTCGACGGTTCCATTCTTGGGTGGTTGATTTGGCCCTTGTTCCTGTAACTCGAACCCTAGACCGGTATATCCCATTTTAATTTTACACCGTTGTAAACCTTACGCGTTTTTTACTCTCTGATCGAGGTTCTCGGCATTGAAAAATCTTCGTAAACTTAATCACACGTGTATATGCTGACATTTAAGAGATACAGTCAAGAAAATCAACGGAAACGCTAATATATATGCGGATTAGACACTAAAAAAACACTCAACAAATGGCTACAATTTAAGGAATGTGTTTAGTGACGGCATCAGATTCCTAATTGATGGAGAAAGGTCCGGTGGCAATAAAAGCTGCTTTTAGGTGGTTGTCAAGTGTGTTTTCGCTCGACGATTCCATTCTTGGGTGGTTGGTTTGGCCCTTGTTCCTGTAACTCGAATCCTAGCCCGGTATATCCCAATTTAAATTTACACCATTGTGAACCTTAGGCCTTTTTTACTCTCTGATCGAGGTTCTCGGCATTGAAAAATCTTCGTAAACTAAATCACACGTGTATATGTTGACATTTAAGAGATATACAGTCAAGAAAATCAAGGGCAATGGTGATATATATGCGGATTAGACACCAAAAAAAACACTAAACAGATGGCTACAGTTTAAGGAATGTGTTTAGTGACGGCATCAGATTCGTAATTGATGGAGAAAGGTCTGGTGGCAAGAAAAGCTGCTTCTAGGAGGTTGTCAAGTGTTTTCGCTCGACGATTCCATTCTTGGGTGGTTGGTTTGGCCCTTGTTACTGTAACTCGAATCCTAGCCCGTTATATCCCATTTTAATTTTACACTATTGTGAACCTGACACCTTTTTTACTCTCTGATCGAGGTTCTCGACATTGAAAAATAATCGTAAACTAAATCACACGTGTATATGTTGACATTTAAGAGATATACAGTCAAGAAAATCAAGGGCAATGGTGATATATATGTGGATTAGATACCAAAAAAAAACACTCAACAAATGGCTACAATTTAAGGAATGTGTTTAGTGACGGCATCAGATTCCTAAATGATTGAGAAAGGTCTGGTGGCAAGAAAAGCTGCTTCTAGGAGGTTGTCAAGTGTTTTCGCTCGACGATTCCATTCTTGGGTGGTTGATTTGGCCCTTGTTCCTGTAACTCGAACCCTAGACCGGTATATCCCATTTTAATTTTACACCGTTGTAAACCTTACGCGTTTTTTACTCTCTGATCGAGGTTCTCGGCATTGAAAAATCTTCGTAAACTTAATCACACGTGTATATGCTGACATTTAAGAGATACAGTCAAGAAAATCAAGGGAAACGTTAATAAATATGCGGATTAGACACTAAAAAAAAACACTCAACAAATGGCTACAATTTAAGGAATGTGTTTAGTGACGGCATCAGATTCCTAATTGATGGAGAAAGGTCTGGTGGCAATAAAAGCTGCTTTTAGGTGGTTGTCAAGTGTGTTTTCGCTCGACGATTCCATTCTTGGGTGGTTGGTTTGGCCCTTGTTCCTGTAACTCGAATCCTAGTCCGGTATATCCCAATTTAAATTTACACCATTGTGAACCTTAGGCCTTTTTTACTCTCTGATCGAGGTTCTCGGCATTGAAAAATCTTCGTAAACTAAATCACATGTGTATATGTTGACATTTAAGAGATATACAGTCAAGAAAATCAAGGGCAATGGTGATATATATGCGGATTAGACACCCAAAAAAACACTAAACAGATGGCTACAATTTAAGGAATGTGTTTAGTGACGGCATCAGATTCGTAATTGATGGAGAAAGGTCTGGTGGCAAGAAAAGCTGCTTCTAGGAGGTTGTCAAGTGTTTTCGCTCGACGATTCCATTCTTGGGTGGTTGGTTTGGCCCTTGTTACTGTAACTCGAATCCTAGCCCGTTATATCCCATTTTAATTTTACACTATTGTGAACCTAACGCCTTTTTTACTCTCTGATCGAGGTTCTCGACATTGAAAAATCATCGTAAACTAAATCACACGTGTATATGTTGACATTTAAGAGATATACAGTCAAGAAAATAAAGGGCAATGGTGATATATATGCGGATTAGATACCAAAAAAAAAAACACTCAACAAATGGCTACAATTTAAGGAATGTGTTTAGTGACGGCATCAGATTCCTAAATGATTGAGAAAGGTCTGGTGGCAAGAAAAGCTGCTTCTAGGAGGTTGTCAAGTGTTTCACTCGATGATTCCATTCTTAGGAGGTTGGTTTGGCCCTTGTTCCTGTAACTCGAATCCTAGCACGGTATATCCCATTTTAATACCTTTTTTACTCTCTGATCGAGGTTCTCGGCATTGAAAACTCTTCGTAATCTAAATCACACGTGTATATGTTGACATTTAAGAGATATACAGTCAAGAAAATCAAGGGCAATGGTGATATATATGCGGATTAGACACCATAAAAAACACTCAACAAATGGCTACAATTTAAGGAATGTGTTTAGTGACGGCATCAGATTCCTAATTGATGGAGAAAGGTCAGGTGGCAAGAAAAGCTGCTTTTAGGTGGTTGTCAAGTGTGTTTTCGCTCGACGATTCCATTCTTGGGTGGTTGGTTTGGCCCTTGTTCCTGTAACTCGAATCCTAGCCCGGTATATCCCAATTTAAATTTTCACCATTGTGAACCTTAGGCCTTTTTTACTCTCTGATCGAGGTTCTCGGCATTGAAAAATCTTCGTAAACTAAATCACAAGTGTATATGTTGACATTTAAGAGATATACAGTCAAGAAAATCAGGGGCAATGGTGATATATATGCGGATTAGACACCAAAAAAAACACTAAACAGATGGCTACAGTTTAAGGAATGTGTTTAGTGACGGCATCAGATTCGTAATTGATGGAGAAAGGTCTGGTGGCAAGAAAAGCTGCTTCTAGGAGGTTGTCAAGTGTTTTCGCTCGACGATTCCATTCTTGGGTGGTTGGTTTGGCCCTTGTTACTGTAACTCGAATCCTAGCCCGTTATATCCCATTTTAATTTTACACTATTGTGAACCTTACGCCTTTTTTACTCTCTGATCGAGGTTCTCGACATTGAAAAATCATCGTAAACTAAATCACACGTGTATATGTTGACATTTAAGAGATATACAGTCAAGAAAATCAAGGGCAATGGTGATATATATGCGGATTAGATACCAAAAAAAAAAAACACTCAACAAATGGCTACAATTAAAGGAATGTGTTTAGTGACGGCATCAGATTCCTAAATGATTGAGAAAGGTCTGGTGGCAAGAAAAGCTGCTTCTAGGAGGTTGTCAAGTGTTTCACTCGATGATTCCATTCTTAGGAGGTTGGTTTGGCCCTTGTTCCTGTAACTCGAATCCTAGCACGGTATATCCCATTTTAATACCTTTTTTACTCTCTGATCGAGGTTCTCGGCATTGAAAACTCTTCGTAATCTAAATCACACGTGTATATGTTGACATTTAAGAGATATACAGTCAAGAAAATCAAGGGCAATGGTGATATATATGCGGATTAGACACAAAAAAAAAAACACTCAACAAATGGCTACAATTTAAGGAATGTGTTTACTGACGGCATCAGATTCCTAATTGATGGAGAAAGGTCTGGTGGTAAGAAAAGCTGTTTCTAGGAGGTTGTCAAGTGTTTTCGCTCGACGATTCCATTCTTGGGTGGTTGGTTTGGCCCTTGTTCCTGTAACTCGAATCCTAGCCCAGTATATCCCATTTTAAATTTACTCCATTGTGAACCTTATGCCTTTTTTACTCTCTGATCGAGGTTCTCGGCATTGAAAAATCTTCGTAAACTAAATTACACGTGTATATGTTGACATTTAAGGAATATACAGTCAAGAAAATCAAGGGCAATGGTGATATATATGCTGATTAGACACAAAAAAAAAACACTCAACAAATGGCTACAATTTAAGGAATATGTTTAGTGACGGCATCAGATTCCTAATTGATGGAGAAAGGTCTGGTGGCAAGAAAAGCTGCTTTTAGGAGGTTATCAAGTGTTTTCGCTCGACGATTTCATTCTTGAGTGGTTGGTTTTTCCCTTGTTCCTGTAACTCGAATCCTAGCCCGGTATATCCCATTTTAATTTTACACCATTGTGAACCTTACGCCTTTTTTACTCTCTGGTCGAGCTTCTCGGCATTGAAAAATCTTCGTAAACTAAATCACACATGTATATGTTAACATTTAAGAGATATACAATCAAGAAAATCATGGGCAATGGTGATATATATGCGGATTAGACACAAAAAAAACACTCAACAAATGGCTACAATTTAAGGAATGTGTTTACTGACGGCACCAAATTCCTAATTGATGGAGAAAGGTCTGGTGGTAAGAAAAGCTGCTTCTAGGAGGTTGTCAAGTGTTTTCGCTCGACGATTCCATTCTTGGGTGGTTGATTTGGCCCTTGTTCCTGTAACTCGAACCCTAGCCCGGTATATCCCATTTTAATTTTACACCGTTGTAAACCTTACGCGTTTTTTACTCTCTGATCGAGGTTCTCGGCATTGAAAAATCTTCGTAAACTTAATCACACGTGTATATGCTGACATTTAAGAGATACAGTCAAGAAAATCAAGGGAAATGCTAATATATATGCGGATTAGACACTAAAAAAAACACTCGACAAATGGCTACAATTTAAGGAATGTGTTT